>CAUYSK010024978.1:0-11885 GCA_963575035.1 Avahi laniger | reverse complement strand
AATTAATTTCTTTCTATTTTTGGTAGAGATGGGGTCTCGCTCTTGCTCAGGCTGGTCTCGAACTCCTGAGCTCAGAACGATCCGCCCACCTCGGCCTCCCAGAGTGCTAGGATTACAGGCGTGAGCCACCGCGCCCGGCATGACTGCAATTTTTAAGCCCACTTTCGGGTCAATGCATTGAATGCAATGTGTCAACTATGGAGTGATGTCATGAGAATTGAGGCTGTAAAATCAGAAAAGAATAAAGTTAGATCATCATTGAAAGTATAGCCATATATTTACTGATATTGTTATCTAGAAAACTTCCTTTTTATCATGACACAGATTGTACATTTTGCATACTTAAAAGCATGCTAAGTGGTTTCAATAAGCTGCAAGAAATGCAGAAAAAAGAAAGAATCGATCCAAAACATTTTAAGGTTACATATTTCTTCCCAGAGTAGTAGAGCAATTAATGTAATTCAACATTGAGTATAAGGTAGAACTGAGGTATCAATTATCTAACAACAAAACTACGCTGCAACATAATTTCCTTAGAGGCAGGAGTACATGATTTATTTCACTTTTCTCTCCTCCTTCTCCCCCTTACTCTCCTCTCTTCTCTTCCTTACTCCTTTTCTTTCCTATTTTCCCTTCCTTACTGCAAGCAGTAGATTTAGGGAAAACAAATATGAAACAAACACAGAATCTTTTTTTTTTTTCTTATTCTAGAGAGGAAGAAAAGCAGGAAAAACAATTAACCCACTAGATAATGGAATGAGTTCCTCAGTGGAACAGTAATTAATTATGTGGGTAGTAGGCTTTACATTCCTGTCCTCAGTTTCCATGCACTAGCAGCTCTCAGTAAGAGCCAGTGTCTCTAACAGCTTTGGGTCTTCTGACATTACACTAGACGTATGTGACGGGCATTACTGCAGTACTGTAGATGAACTATAGTGTACAAATTAGATACTCGTCTTTGATGCCAGATTGACTTTGCAACACAGCTTTGCCACATATTAGCTGTGTGACCTTGGACAAGTTACCCACCTATTCTGTGAACAATTTTCTTCATCTCTAAATTCAGAACAGTAATAATACCTGCCTCCTAGGGATTAATACACGTAAGGTACCTAGAACAGTGGTTGGCATGTGTTAAGTTCTCAGTGGGCATTGGCAGTTAATTGTATCCCATACTTATTATTATTTTAGAGAATGGGTCTCTCTCTGTCATCCAGGCTGGAGTGCAGTGGCGTGATCATAGCTCACTGTAACCTTGAATTTCTGGGCTCAAGTAATCCTTCCACCTCAGCCTCCTGAGTAGCAAGGACTGCAAGTGCACATCAACATGCCAAGCTAGTTTTTAAAAATTTTGTAGAGACAGGGTCTTACTATGTTGCCCAGGCTGACGCTGAACTCCTGGTCTCAAGTGATCCTTCCACCTGGGCCTCCCAAAGTGTTGAGATTATGGGGGTGAGCCACCATACCCAGATCCATACTTATGTTTGAGGAAACATTCAAGGTATAGTAGGTTTTATATAGATCTATCATTCTCAAAGTGTGATCCCTGGACCAGAAGCATCAGCATCACCTGGGAACTTGAAAGAAATACAAATTCTTAGACCCTTACTCTGAGATTGGGGTCCAATTTGTGTTTTAACAAGCTCTTTAGGTGATTTTGATATGTACTCCTGTTTGAGAACTACTAGTATGGACAAAGTACTGTAAGTTAGGCATCAAGGAACGTGGGTTCCCAACATAGCCTTCTTTCTTACAAGGTGAATGACTTTGGGGTATGTTTCTTAACCTTTCTGGGCCTCATTCCGAGATAAACGATGTTGGGTAGATGCCAATTGTGACCAACATGATAAAGTGGTGCAAATTCTTGACAACTCTGCTCATTACACAAACTCATACTTATTCAGAAAGTTCCTGTTGTTGTCCATGTATTTTGGTGATAACAGGTTCAGATTGCTATGGAATCTTCTCAAAGAAGTTCTATCTTTCTTGTTCTTTTAATATAGAATCTAAATTTCATGAACGTAGTTGTTGAGTTTTGTCTTTGCAAACACCGGCAGTTTCATCATCTGCATTTGACTGACAGGGAAATCTGGTTTGGCCTTGTCATTTCCAGGTAGGCCCATGCCTATCTTCAACTCCCATCTTTATTTTCATGAAATGGTGATTTGGAATGAGTTTCTCATAATTGCAATCAAAGGAGTCCTTATCTGATTGCTCTAATCCACAGTGTTGTAGTTAACATCATCGTATTAAATATCAAGGAATTGAACAAAATTGTGTGAAATGAAGGAATTTGAATGCAAATATGATAATGACTTTTTTTTTGCATGCCCACTATTCGTTTCTTTTTTTCTTTAGGAACTACTTCACCTAAATCATTGTCAAAGTTCGCACACACCACATTCACACACCCCCTACCACCACCACTGTACCTACACATCTTTTTTCCCTCTGCCTCCCCAAAGTGAACTATGATAGCTATGGTTCTTTTCCACCTTTTCTTTATCTTTGTTTTCAAGTAATAGGAACCCTCTTTCTCATAAATCCATTCTATATGGTTCATGTGGGGTTTACTCCTTCACCTCCCTCACCACCCACTTCTCTCTGGGCAAAGGCACATCTCCTCATTGGAATCATTAGTCATAAGGACAATGTAAGCCTAGAGCTACTGGGGTCCATCTTTGCCACATATTGAAAAGTTTGCCTGAGAATAAAATCTGTGCCGAGATAAAAGATAGGAGGGGCAGGAAGTGAGAATGTCTGGGTGATTCAATTTTCTTTCAGTTTAAAAATGAGGGGTTGGTCTGTAATAATGTCAATAGTGACTACATCCTGAGATTTTACTGTGTGCTATGTACTTTACTATTAATAAATGTTTTCCATGCATTAATTTCTTGTAATCTTTATGAAAATTCTATGAGGCATACGTTTTTATCCTTCCCCCTCCCCCATAACTTAGGAAACTGAATTCCACAAGAGGAATTCTGTTTAAGCTAGTTGGGAGGAGTTTTGCTCACCATTTTAAGTTTTGCTTCCATCAGTATCTGGCTTAATGGTGATATCTCAAAAATAATTTGTCAAACAAACAGATGGACCAAGATTCCTTTGACCTCAACATCCATGCCCTTAAACACTATCAATAAATTCAACCATTTGGTGACTTGCCCAACCAGCTAAACTCACTGAGTGGGTATCTGAGGTTGTTTCCAGGTGTAACAGCCTATGTTTCTAGGAAATTTGAAATGATTAATAATAGAAATAAATGTGTATTTCCCTCAGATTTGACATTTATTTTACAGTGGAAAGAAAGTAAAATAAGTATCTACTCATCTGTCTATCTATTCTGAATTGGTCTTGAGTTGTTTTCATGACATGAGTATCAGATAATTCTTTTAATTTAATCAGAGATCCCAGGGCACTGTTCTAGAACATTTGGACAAATCACGTGAAATCCATATGAAATAGCTGACATTTGACTATTTTTGACCAAACAATAATGGCACTTCCATATATTTCAACCTAATAAAGAGATTGGGAAAGCCTATGTGTGTATGTGTGTGTGCATCTGTAGAATAAAGGAAGTTGTTTTCACCCTAAATAGATTTCCAAAAGACTTACATAGTTAAAATTATCAGGTAAGTACAGTCAGCTAAATTATTATAAAGTCTTCCTCTGAAACATAATGACTATTTATTTTAAGTCATATCCATACTCTTGAGTCATTTTAGTTGGCATAAAGTTGACATGAAGAAAAATAGCTGTGAGACATCACTTCTGCTTTAGAGGATATATTTACTTTTAATTCATAAATGGCTTTTAAAATAAACATTGCCCTGGATATTTAGACTTTCACTGCTAATGCTGCATATTTCAGGTATTTTCTTGAGCAAAACCTTAGCTTTGGTTTAACATTTTGGATTGAAATTTTGGATTATAGGTGGCATAAACTTTCTGTGATTCAATATAACTCACTGAGTTCACAGGTGAACTGCACTTAACTGCAACACAGTATGTTCTAAATTCGTGGTATCATCTCCATCCACCCAGCCTAACCCCAAACCCACCTTTTCTCCAGTTTTCCTCATCTCAATAAATATGCCCCTGAGTTGTTCAAGCCAGAAATTTGGGGAGACATCTCTGACAGAATAATAATGCATTTGAATGCATAAAATAAAATGCATAGGATTATAAAGGAAACCAAATATGCTGAAATGCAGTTACCAAAATATTAAAACAAATTTATAGTTATCAGTATGAGGGTTTCTTTATTAAGATGTTAAACAACAATATCTAAGAAGTGAAATAGTAAACCATATTTAAAGATATCTGGAGCAACAGTAATGGGATATGAAAACATCTATGATTTCTTCTTACAACAAAGTTGCAAGTGCTCCCAACACAATGGTTGTTTGCTGCCTACATCCATGATTAAAAGAAGTGCTGAATTTCAGTTAGACATCTGTGAAAATAAAGAAGTAAATTTTTTCCCACCCATGTTCATGGACCTTAGCTATGAAATCCTAAAAAGCTTACAGATAGTGTTCATTGTAACTCTTTGGTAGGTTTTCACCCAACCCCTTTTCTCCTATCCCCCTTCAACTGATTTCCATTGAGTTTTACTTCCCTCTGTGCACATGTGTGTTCATTGGAACACTCTCTGGGTGATGGGTGCTCACTGGAACACTATCTGGCTGACGGGCACACTTATAACCCTGACTCAAGCATTACAAAAGTGATCCTTGTAACCAAAAACATTTGTACCCCTGTAATACTCTGAAGTAAAAAAATCTTTAAATTATCACTTTGACTAAATAAATGGCTATTATTTTTTTAAAAACTACTCAAAGAGATCACATCTGGTGTCTCAAAGAGCAAGGGCATAGGGCAATGCCTTTGAGTACAAGGAGGGGAGAAGAGGAATTCCTCACACAAGAGAAAGATTAAAAGTTCTGGTCCCTAGAGTAGAAGTTTCACCTCACCATCTGTTAATGCCCTGGGGAGGGAACAAGACCTGGGAAGGCGTGGCAGTGTGGCATATGCAGGAGGCTCCATCCTAAGCACTGGGGCTCCCAGCTTCAGTAAAGGACCTCCCTGGTCCATTTGCCACAATTTGGACAACAGGTATTTTGGTGATATGCACTGGAGATTAAAGGGGTCTCCTAGAGTGTTTTGCTCTGGGTAGGTTATGGACTACATTATACATTCTCAAGTTGTGAAGGTGGGGAAAAGGGGCTATGGAGAGATGTGAGAAAGTCTCAGAGTTCAATCTAAATTATTTTAGAGGTAAGAAAGAATTTCTTGCATACTTAGGTTTGTTTTTCTTTTTCTCTTTTGATGTTTCATATCTACTACACATAGTTGCCTCTTCTCTTTCTCTTAATCTTTAATCCCACCCAACCAGCCTATCTCATTGACTATACCTCATGTGCTGGAGTGTCTCTCCCATCACCGAGTCCAGCCTACTGTATCCTTCTGCCAAACAACTGCACATGCTGCGTGACAGTCCTCTTGCCACCCTTCGGAACTTTCTTCACCCTCCAACTAGGGGTGCTGGTGTTCTTTTCAAACTACAAATCTCAAAACCATAAATTGTTTCCCTTTCCCCTAGGATAAAATCCCAAGTCCTTAACCTGGCCTCAAAAGCCCTCCTTAAACAAGCCATTGCATACTTCTCTCAGCCTCATCCTGTTTGACTTTTCCCTTGACTCTTGTAGCTTCTTCCCTTGACTACAATTCTTTGACTGCATTTGCTATACTCCCCCTGAATTCCAGGCCTTTGCATATACCATTCCATTCTAGTCTCCCTCTACAGGCCCATCTCACATACGAATGGCATCCCCTAGGGTTGTGCAGTGCACTATCTGTGCAACCTAACGCTGCAATCCTATCCCCTGTCTTTTCTTCCTCCCACACTTTCCTAGAGATATTTTATATGACCCTTTGGCTTTGATTAAATCCACTTGCTGTGTGCTCCAATAGCAACTAATATTTCCTTTTCTAGCACTCAAATCATGTTTGATGGTTTTTCTTCCCACTAGGCTATAATTTCCATGAGAACAAATATCATGAGTGTTTTAGCTAGGACTATTTCCCAGTACCAGTATAGCACCTGGTACATAGAAGCTGCTCATTCAGTCTTTCAACAATATTTATTACACACTTCTTATGCGCCTAAGTATAACATATACACACAAATAAATATTTGTTATTGAGTTTCGGAATTGGTGATTCACTTACGTTAAACCATCCACATCTTCTTGCCTGTTCAATTTTGTTTGTATCTTGGCACAACTGAAGTCATCATTTTTATATATTGATCATGCCACCAATTCTTTGGAGTAGGCCAATTCACATGTTATAAGATTTATTATATCATATGTCAGTTTTTGAGTTAGGAAAATTTGGTCATCTTGTTTGTTTATTTAAGGATGTTCACATACCTTTTTCTCTTAATTTCTCCTGCCCATCAACCCACATCTAGTTTTCCTCGCATAGAATATCTTTTGTTGTGTCTCTGGAGTCCTGATTTTTGTCTTCACAAGTATCATCTACTTTCATTACTAAGTTAATTTGTAAGAGAAATCCAATTTAGGCCTTACATCAAATTCATAATTTAGGGATTACTTCAAACTTAAAAGCTTCTGCGCAGCACAGAAAATAATCAACATAGTGAAAAAACAACCTACAGAATGGGAGAAAATATTTGCAAATGTTATACCTGAGAAGGGGTTAATATCCAAAATATGTAAGGAACTGAGACAACTTAATATCAAGAAGACAAATAACCTGATTAAAAAATGGGCAAAGTCCAGGCATGGTGGGTCACACCTGTCATCCTAGCACTTTGGGAGGCTGAGGCATGAGGATCACTTGAGGCCAGGAGTTTGAGACTAGCCTGAGCAATGTAGCAGGAAACCATCTCTACAAAAAAAAAAAAAAAAAAAAAATTATCTGGGCATGGTGGCACACACTTGTAGTTCCAGCTACTTGGAAGGCTGAGGCATGAGCCCAGGAATTTGAGATTGCAGTGAGCTATGATGATACCACTGCACTCTAGCCCAGGCAACAGAATGAGTCCCTCTCTAAAAAAAAAAGTGGGGGGTGGAGGGCAAAGGACCTAAATAGACATTTCTCTAAAAAAGACATACAAATGGCCAACAGATATATGAAAAAATGTTCACCATCACTAATCAACAGGGAAATGCAAATCGAAACCACAGTGAGATCTCACCTTCCACCTGTTACGATGGCTATTAACAAAAAGTCAAGAGATAAGTGTTTGCAAAGGTGTGGAAAAAAGGGAACACTTGTACACTATTGGTGGGATTACAAATTGGCACAGTCATATATGGAAAACAGTATGGAAGCTCCTCAAAAACTTAAAAATGAAACTACCATATGACTCAGAAATCCCTCTTCTGGGTATATATTCAAAGAAAATGAAATTAATATATATAAGAGAGATCTGCACTCCCATGTTCATTGAAGCATATACATAATACCCAAGATACAGAATCAACCAAAGTGTCCATTGACAGACGAATGGATAAAAAAAAAGTGGTATATATACACAGTGGAATACTATTTAGCCTTAAAAAATGAAATCCTGTCAAGTACAACAGCATGGATAAACCTGGAGGACAGACATAGACATTATGTTAAGTGAAATAAGCCAGGCACAGAAACACAAATACCACATGGTTTCATTTATATGTGGAATCTAAAAACATTGAACTTATAGAAACAGAGGGTACAATGGTGGTTACCAGAAGGGGTGGGGGGAGATGTTGGTCAAAGGATACAAAATTTCAGTTAGATAAGAGAAATAAGTTCAAGAGATCCATTGTACAACATGGTGACTATAGTAAATAACATATACTGTAAAATTGCTAAGAGAGTAGATACTTTAAGTGTTCTCACCATAAAATATGACAAGTATGTAAGACAATGCATATGTTAATTAGCTTGATTTAGCCATTTCACAATGAATATACATTTCAAAGCATTATGTTGTACATCATAAATACACAGAATTTTTATTTGTCAATTAAAAAAATTAAATTTACTTTAAAATTTTTTTGAAGAAGTGACATTCACATGCTGGATTTAGAACACACATTTAACTTCGTAGCTATGTTTGGATAAAACAAATGAAAACTCTTGCAAATTGTACACTAGAATTTAATATAAAATTCTAAATTGACAATAATGACTTTTCCCCTTCCTTTTGTTCTTCCTTGCCACAAAACAGAATTCTCTATCATTTTTCCCTTCAGCTAGCCAACTTCTTTGTCAGTCTTAAATTTTCAGAGCTATTTTTCAAAGAAGCTTTCTAGATACAGTACAGAACTTCATGGCAAGAAAATCCAATGATTATTTAAAATTTCTCAAACAAAAGGATTTAGGTTGTTTGCGAAGTCCAATTTCTATGCTTCAAAAAATAACATGTGACTTAGAGAAGTTTTGAGTTTATATCAAAACTCTGATCATGATCCTAATACTCAGAACCAGACCATTTCTGTATTCACAGCACATAAACAGATTCTAAGAACTCTATCCCCAACACTCAAATCACCAGTCCATGAAATTGAAATGAAAATTAGAATCAAGTGAAGATTTATTTTTAAGGAACATTCAATCCAAAGCAAAGTTAAACTTAAAGCATAAATTTCATTCTTCCAGACAATCTTTAGTTTCTCACTGTCTTTACAGTTGGCCAGAATGATCCATGTGAAATATCAAGTCTTTGGAAAACATTTAGGAAATAATTTTTTGAGATTGTGCTCTGCTAACGTACCACGACTAATAGCTGCAGGAACTACAACCAGGTCTCCAAGTCATTTTGTGCCTGCTACGTGGTGTGGGAATTCTAGGACGAAGTCTGTTAGCCTCAGTTTGGTTGCCACTCTGCTCCCATTCAATGAAATTGTGGTGCTCAGGGCATGTTAAAGAGTCTGGCAGCACTCATCATACAGCGCCATCGTTCAAGCAAACCCCCATGGTGCCATTGTTCATCAAACCCTTAGGGTTTGTACAGACAAATCCGGGGGTGCCAGAGATGAGACAGAAAGGAGGAGGAGGAGATGGAGAAGAAATCTACTGAAGGCTACTTTTCAGGCACTCTGCCTAGCTTTTTACACACATTATCTCATTTATTTTCCTTTATATCTCCTGGACACAAACTCCCATCATTCTGGATTCTGACACCCAACAGAAGGAGTATTTGGCGTCATGTGAATCAGCCAGGAGACCTCCAACGTCATGGATTGGCTACCGATTTCTAGCCACTCTCTCTGGCCTGACTCCTAAACTCAGCTCATCTGGTTTCCCCTGGGGAGACAACTTCCTTAAAGGCAAACCCCACAGGGCTCTGAGGAGACCATCACTGACATGGTTTTCACTTCTCTTCAAGACTGCAAGAATGTCAAAAACAAATCCTTCTCATAAGAGGGCTGGGAACCCTTGATACGGAACAGATCTCCATTGGCTTTTAGACTAAAATAACTGAACCAACGAGATATTTTAGAAGTGGTTGTTTGTTGCATTTCTCAAATTATGATGAATTTTATAGACCCATATCTCACGGGTAAATCTGTTTAATAATCCTAAATTAAGGATTAGTACACTTTTTCCCCCCACAAATCACTTTAAACGTGGAAATAATCCCACAAATACCATCACCCGTAAGGTTAACTCATCAAAATCCTTTCATCAAGGACTAGGATTATACTCTATCCCAAATCGAGCCAAGTAAATATAGATGATGCCAGACCACTAAACAATGTTTTCTTGGACTCTAAAAGGGCAGAGTAAATATTCCTCCTTGGGCCACATGTGTGGTCTTGTAGGGAGAGTAAGCTTTGGAGGGTAGAATACAAGCTCTGATGCTCACTGACTGTGGGGTGGAGACAAGTCACTTACTTTCCCAGGAAGTCGGCACCCAGTGTCACGGGAACTTAATAAAGCCCATGACTCATAACAGAGTATAGTGGACAATAAAGAGTAGCTATAAATTTTTTATTGGCTTGAAAACTCCTAGACAACAGAGCATGTATGTTTATCTTTTTTTTTTTTTTGAGGCAGAGTCTCACTCTTTTGTCTGGGCTAGAGTGAGTGCCGTGGCATCAGCCTAGCTCACAGCAACCTCAGACTCCTGGGCTCAAGTGATCCTCCTGCCTCAGCCTCTCGAGTAGGTGGGACTACAGGCATGTACCACCATGCCCGGCTAATTTTTCTATATATTTTTAGTTGTCCAATTAATTTCTTTGTATTTTTAGTAGAGACAGGGTCTCACTCTTGCTCAGGCTGGTCTCGAACTCCTGAGCTCAAACAATCCGCCTGCCTCGGCCTCCCAGAGAGCTAGGATTACAGGCGTGAGCCACCGCGCCTGGCCTCTGTATGTTTATCTTTATAGTAAAAATGTTTATCACAATGGTTCTTATCTAATAAATCCTATGCATATACGTATATAGATATATATATAAAATGTTTATTGGAGAAAAAACACTTATACATCTCTACAATCATGTTCATCTGTTAAGATTCTCTTTGGAAAAACTACATAGGAAAAAAAATTTTAGTTCATATTTTCCAGGGGTTATTGAAACAGAGACATAAACTTTTACCTAGAAGTTAGTACATGTGACTAAGTATTCTAATTGCAATGCCTTTTAGACTAGAAATATTGTACCATAATTTTAACACTTTTTAAAGTTAATAAACAATTTACAGAAAAAAATTAAAATGACCAATAAACATGAAAAATGTTCAATCTCAGTAGTTATCAGGGAAATGAGAGCAAGAATAATATTCATCAGACTGGTAAATGTTTAAAATGTCTGAGAAATAGAGATTTTTCATTCACTTGGGTGTGAATTCTGCTCCAACCACTCCAAAGAGTAATGTGGCAATATCTGGTAAAATTGAAGTTAACGATGTCTTACAACCCAAGTCCTCTACAAGGTATATGCCTCTCCCCCAAATATTGGCACATTCGACATACACAAGAATATACAAGGATGTTCACTGTAGCATCCTTTGCAAGAGTTAACTTTGGGGAACAACTTAAAGCCCACTAATAGGGAAATGAATAAATAAATTCTGATTTATTTACCTAATGAAATGCTATGTAGCCATGAAAATAAACTAGACTATATGCATCAACATTAATTTCTCTTGAACGTATATATGGAGTCAAGAAAGTAAACTGTAGAATAATACATAAAATATACCATTTAAATACAATACAATACAAAACACAATTCTATGGTTATTTCTGGATGTGGTATATATGATAAAATGTCAAAACAAGAAGAGAAAAATGCACATCAACTGCAGCAAACTGACAACTTCTGCAGAATGAAGGAAATGGAAACCAGACAAGGAGGAACTCAATTGCAATGTTTTATTTTTTAAATGCAACTGTTACTTTTCTTGGAGGTGGGTATGTGGGGTATTTATTGTAGTACACTGTATACCTTTATGCATTTTAAATATTCCATAATGAACCAATAATTAATATGTAGAGAGTAGCTAGTATATGAATAAATATGGCCTACAAACTAAATGATGCTATTGAAAAACATTTTGCCAACTTGGAAACCCTAGAAACTTCATCGTTTAAAAAAATCTTCTTACATACAGGACAAATCATTTGTTTCCTTTCCTGCAAAGCATGAAGACAGAAAAGCATGATTACACTGACATTGTTTTAAAAATCTGAGACTATGGAGATATCACTTATCTCCAGTGAGACTGGCCTTTATCAAAAAGTCCCAAAACAATAAATGTTGGTGTGGATGCGGAGAGATAGGAACACTCATGCACTGTTGGTGGGACTGCAAACTAGTGCAACCTCTGTGGAAAGCAATATGGAGATACCTTAA
>CAUYSK010024974.1:0-31299 GCA_963575035.1 Avahi laniger | reverse complement strand
CATCTGTCTGTCTCTGTCTGTCTGTCTGTCTAACTTAGAATTTGGAAATGGGATACTTGTCTCAGGGTCAAGAATATTTGAACTCAGCAATGAGGTCAGATGTTTCCTAGCAGACGGTTTGCTTTGGCTGAGGGTTTAAATAGACGGCCTTGCCGTTGAGGATATATGGTCGACATTTTTCCAAAATTGAAAGAGCTAAATGTGCAGCTTCAAGGTTTCAAAGAAAATATATTTAAAGCACGCATTTAAATGCAATAAATTGTAACTTACATACTGTGATTAAAAAATTAATTTGTGATTTAAGAAATTTACACACCATTCTGGAAATGTGAGGGGAAAACATAATTTTTAAAATTATTGTTGTTTTGGGGGATTTGGAGTAAATTTTTTTGAAGATCCCTGCCTGAGGTTATCACCTTTTAGCCAACTGGCTTCTCAAGCCATCTCTTCCAAATAAATACAGTTCCCCAGGAGGAGATCTGGTGAATCGGATTCTCCCCGTCTCACTGAAGCGGGGGGAAGGTAATAAAGCTGCCCCTTTGCTTTCAGGAAAGGAAATTCATTTGCAAAGAATTCGATCAGCCACAATAAAGCTGTGTGACCCGCCGAGGTGAAAAATGGATGTATTGGGGTACAACAGAGTCCCATGGTGCGCTTTCCACTGTACACAGTCCCCAGGCTGCGGGAAGCGCTGCCCGCCAAAGCCCAGGCGAGAAGTGCTGCTCGTTGTTTTTCAACAACGCAGAATCTGAGGTCCCTTTGCCAGCTTACTTGGAGGGCGGCGCTCTCTGCAGTGAGGAGGCGTCTACACGGGCAGCTGCCCCCTCCACTTGTTTAGGAAGTGTGGCAGGGAGGATGGAAGTGGGTTTCAGGTTGGCTTGAGCCCAGCTCAACCAGCTTTCATCTGAGTCACTGAGGAAAGGGTCAATGAACAGCTAATTAAATGCACCACTTTTCACGCTGGAGAAAATACAATAATGACTTTAAAAGATGTTCCTCTGTTTTCGTGCCAAATACTATTAAATGCCAACTACCTTTGCTGATTTCAAGCCCAAATTGCTGCTGCTATTTTATCTAACTCTCATGATTACAAAAGAGGGTTTTGAGAGCTAACGGCAAGTATGTGAGAAAGAGAGTTTGTTTCCCAGCTTCCTTGGTCCAAACAAAATTCTCCTCCTTCTTTCTTTTTCTCCCGGCTGGCTGGTGGGTGGGCTGATGGTTGGGCCGTTGGGACTGTCAGCGTGATGCTGTTACTGTCTGTGGCTTGTCCTCCCACTCCCGTTTCACTGCGAATCAGAGGCTGGCAGGGGCCCTGGCAACAGAGGCCGTGGGACGCTTCCTTCATATGATCTTCTCCGAGCTTTGTGTAACCCTCCGGCCTGCCCCACAAGCTTTGGTCTGGGAGTTTCACTGGGGCAGGGCCAGAGTCTCCACCAGTTGATCCAGGCAGCCCTGGCACTGCCCGAATGACTGTGGGACACGTAAGAATGAAAGAGCATTGCTTTGGAGCTGTAAGCGCTTCGATCTGTCCCTATTGCCTTGAAGGTGGGTCTGCATTTTCACCGTCACTGGCTTCCTGGCTCCTAGCAGAGACCCTACATGTGGCTGTAGGTCAGAGAACACTAAATTGGGTAGATTCACTCGACTTTGTATTTATTTATTATAATGACTTCACAATACGCAGTTTAGAGAAAGGGCCCAGCATTTGGAGTCTGTACTAGTCTGCTGGGGCTGCTGTAACAAGTGCCGCAATGGCGGCTTCAGATGCATGTAAGCACAAACTCGAGTTGTCAGCAGGTTGGTCCCTTCCAAGGGCTGCCAGGGAGAATCTGTTCCATCCTCTCCCCCAGCTCCTGGGGGATTCCTGGCAATCCATGGTATGCCTGGGCCTGTAGATGCATCACCCAATCCTCTGCCTCCACAGGGCTCTGGGTCTTCATCTGTGTCCAAGTTCCCCTTGTCATAGGACACCACTCAGATTGGATCAGAACCCACCCCAGTGGCCTCCTTTCAACTTGATTATCTCTGTAAAGACTTTGTCTCTAAATAAAGTCACATTCTGAAGTACTGGGGGGTTAGGACTTGAGTTTATCTTTGGCGAGGGCACAATTCAACCCACAATTGACTTTGATGGACCTGAGTCAAGTTGTGACTCCATGAGCTTCCAGCAATGTGAACACATACTCTAGTGTCCTTGAGAGGGTACATGGGCCACGAGTTTGTTTTGTGCAATTGAATGTAAAAGAATATTTCTCCCCTACTTGCAGAGTGTCTCGAAGTTTCCAAAACATTTACTTTCTCCAATGATGTTCACAGCCACTTTGTGAGCTGGGATTAACATCCTCACTTTGCAGATGAGAAAAACAAGGCTCAGATTGGTGACACGGCCTGTCCAAGGCCCTATAGCCAGAGAGCAGTGGAGCTGGATTCAGACCCAGGTCTGTCTGACTTTAGGCTTGGGAGTCATTGGATGCTACCAATTTGCTGATAGCATCTTCATTTTCTTTATCAAGAGCTCACTGGTCTTAGTTGTGTTGTTTTTTTCTTTTTTAATTAGTTGGACAATTTGCATAGAAGGGAATAAATTACTAACATAGAAAGGCACATCCTCCTCATCAAATGTGTTCATTTAAAGCTGCAGGGGGGAGAGGCAGCCCAGCAGAGATACCAGTGGATGCTGTCAGTCCTGCAGGAGAATAGGGCGAGGGGAGGGCCACAGGGAGCCTGGAGGAGGGTGGAGCCAGCACCAAGAGACTCCACACCAGGGCTGCAGGCATGTGCCGGGCACTGGGCAGTAGAACAGGGTCACCCCCCAAGCAAGCAACCTCTCCGAGCCTCCATTTCTTCACCCGTATAATGAAATAATAATGACACTCAGCCCCAGTCTGGATGAAGTAGTTGATGAAGTCATCACCCAATTTAAGGAGCAAAGAAAATAAAGCATATTGGGAAAAACACGACAAAGTTTTCAGGGGACATGTTGAGTATAAAGTGCCTGAAAGGATATTCAATTAGAAATGACCAGCAGGAAGAAGTGTCTATGGCAGTGACTCTCAGGAGAAAAATCTGGGCCGGAGACAGACATTTTGGAGTTATTGGCAGAGAGACAATTCTTTTATCCATCGATTCAGACACCCATCCAGGAGCTCACAGACAGTAATTTGATAATAAAATCGATTGTGATAATTCTGTGACAGAGGAATACACAGGGTTTGGGGAAGCCACAGTGGATGATCCTACCTAGTTTGGAGAGATCAGAGAAGATTTCACAAAAGGTGACCCCTGGACTGAGTCCTGAAGTATGGACAGGAATGTGGTCGATGGATGAGAAACCCTGGAGGCTGAGGAGCTTTCCGGAGAGGGCTCACCTCAGGGAGAGGGAATCGGCATCACAAGCCTCACCCTTGTTATAATCAATCTTAAACCAGGTATGACGTCCATATGGAAAATGGATTTCATGTGTGTACTGGTCAAGGTGATTCTTTCTACTATAACAGATGAAACCAAAAATTTCACTAATAACACTATAAAAATTTTTTTTCACCCAAGTGACAGCCCAGTGTGGGCAGGTGGCTCTCCTCCACATGGAGAGTCAGGGATCTAGGCTCCTTCAATCTCTTAGCCCATCATCCCCTAAGTCCTGGAAGTCCTCGGCTTCCAGACATTGCAGGGTCAGGAGGGTTGGTGAGGAAGAGAGAATAGAGAAGCACCTACCACTTGCATAAGTGCCAACCTGGAAGTGACACTCATCATTTCCACTCACTTTTGAATGGTGATTACTTGCATGTAAACAGGTTGAAGCAAGAGGGGCTGGGAAAGGTAATCCCCCACCAGTCAAGGCCCTCCTGGTGCAACTCCATGCTGTGAACAGGGGTCATCAAGCTCTCTAGAGAGCCACCAATCTCTGTCGCCATCAGCATCAAATTGAGTAAAAAAGGGAGCACAGAGAACTGTGTAGGGAAATTATTTGGCTGCAACAGGGCTCAGCAGGAAAGAGCTATGTGACTGATTTGCAGAGTCTGCTATGGGTGCAGATAGGAACAGTTAGGGCGAGTGAGCCATTTACCTATAACTCAAACATGACAGCTGTGACTCAAATTTGTCTTTCAAGGCAGCCTCCGTGGATTCACGCATGGGTCCCCTGTAGAACAGGGAAGAGGTGGGTGCTGTGGATAAAACAAAAAGAGCAAAGACAACTGTTTTGGTTGAAACTCTGTAGAACACAGGAGGCACAAGCAGTTCTGCAGTGGGCCCCAGGTAGTAGAACGATCAAAGGAGCAGGAACGCCTTCTTCACTTACTCCACCAGGGCCTGAGGCACTGGAAACTGCAAGTTCTCCAGGGCATCTGTGGAGCTGTCCATCAGAGTCTGAGAACATGTGGGGTGTCCATGGAGCTCAGCAGAGCAGCAAAGCCCAACTGGTTCACTTCTGCTCTTGAGCACATGCGCGACTCCACCTGGGAGCTCTCAGAAATACTTGGATTGGACTGGGAAGGGAGGTCTTTACAAGGAAGTTAGAATCTACAAGAGCAGACGGGGGTAGGTATCTATGATATTTAAGGTATTACTGTTGATAAGACTCTATCTTTATTCTTAGTGGTGACGCCTTGGGAAACTCAGCTTAAATATAAAACAATGCATTGCTCCCTCCAAAAATGTTAGCCTTCAGAAAATAAATGGCTTTATGTATAAGTCCTTACAATCAAACCCAAAAGAAGATGGTATGCTCTCCAAAACAACGTTAGTGACTCAGAAAGTGTCTCTAGTGGTGTCAGAAATTCTAAATGCCAAAAAAACCCCATGTATCTGAAACGACTTTACATGTATACTAGAGACAAATGAACAAGAAAATATATTGTAGATAATACAGTCATATTTCCCACTGTCAGAGAAACGAGTTAAAACATTATAAGCAAGCAAAGAAGGAATGCTAGAATAAACCTATGGTTTTGGATTAGAGTAAGAGGGACCAAAATAAACTCATGTTTGTTTGATTTAGAGATAGATAGATAGATAAATGACAGTTGTATACATGGGTTAGTGTCCATTCGTAATTTCCTAGCTCTATATACCAGGAGAGACTAGAAGCTATTACATCCCTACAGCAATGAGCACATCTAACATTCAGATCTGGGTTTCTAAATACCATTGTCTCATAAAAGGAACCAGCGCTGCTTGGAGACGGTTGATTCCAGGACTGGGAAAGCATAAATACACTATGAGCCCACAGTATCTGGTGATGCCAGAAGCTAAAGAAGTGTTCTAAAAAAATGAGATGTGTCAAAAAGATATAGGAGCCAACCCGAAAGAGTTCCCAATGACAAAAACTGAAACAATTGAGCAAGAACATACAGTATTGAATAATAAAGAATAAATATTCATGAATCTATACTAATATAAATAAATGATTGGATAAATAAATAAATGTGGAAAAGGGACAACCCTTCCATAGAGGAGAGTTCTGGTCAATGAATGTAGAAGGAACGGGGAGTAGGAAATTGCCATTAGAGCACTGCAGCAGTGATCGCTCACGCAAGATCCGCTGGACAACGGTCAAATTCACGTGTGAGAGGAGAAACAGGATGTTTGCATTATCCTCAAAGTAACCTGCCTCAAATTTTTACTAATTACAAAGGGAAAAAATAGTAACGTTGTAATGGGGAAACCTCGCAAACACCACCTAAATCAAGGGATCAAAGTTAACTTCACCAGTAATAGGACTTATCGACGTCACATACCCCTCGGTATGATGCTCTAAGAAGGTCACTTTGCCTCTGTGCAGTTCTTCCCCCAAAATGCACATCTTCAGTGTAATCATGGAAAAACAGCAGACGAAATAGAGGGACAGTGCACAGCACTGATCAGCACTTCAAAATGTCAAGGTCATAACAAACAAGGTAAGGCTAAGGAATTGTCACAAATCCCAAGAGACTCAGGAGATAACGAAATGCAACGTGGAAGCTTGGATCAGATGCTGCAACAGAAAAAGGATTTTAGTGGAAAAACTGGTGAGATTTGAATAGTCTGTAGTTTTGTTTTGTTTTTTTTAAATGCACATGAAGAATTTGGTCAAAATTGTTTCGGAAAATGTGGCAAAGACCACAAAGCAATACTGTGAGTTAATTTTATCTTTAAAAATGATGTATTTGTGTAACTAAATTTAGTAATTTAAAACTGTTAGTAGACACAGGGAGCACGGGGCAGCTGGTGGCTTTGTGTTGGGGCATGCGTGGCACGAGATGTCAGGGAGACCTGGGAGCAAGGGACGGGGCCTGGGACAGACAGGAGGGAACCGGTTTCTATGTTATAGTCACTTCAAGGCCACTACCTAATTTTAACCCTCAGCAAGCCTATTAGGGGCAGAGAGATATTTATAAATAATTCCAATTGACAAATGAGGAAACTGAGACTGAGTGAGAGACTTATCCACAGTAGCTGCAGGGAGTTGAGTGGCTGCTATAGGTGAATGTTTAAATACTACTTCACCGAATTCTCAGAAAATGAGGAAGGGGCAATTATTTCCCCAATTTTAAAGATAAGAAAGCTGCAGTGGAAAGAGAGGAAGGGAACTGTCAAGCCCAGGTGCAGGAGAGCAGAGCTGGGAGGCCGGCTGACCCCAGGGCCGGCCGCTCTCCTCCCAGGGTCTTCCGCACACACCCCAGACCCCCCAGACCAGCACAGCGCTCACCAAGGGCCTCGAACTGGGAAACAAACCGCATCAACTCAGTCCACAGCCCCTGGACACTGTTCCCTTGGAAGGAGACAGGGAGGCCAAGACAGAAAAATACAAAGACAGATTCAGAGAAAGGAGACAGAGAGCAGAGAGAGGCGGCATGTCTGGAGGGGCATTTTTGAGGGCAACTCTAACTAATTGAACTCTAAGTCTGTGTTCCCAGAAACAGGTCATTTCTGATAAAAGGACAGTCAGATAACACCCTGCTGTGCTAGACCGGGTCTGATCTATGGGAAATGGCATTGACGTTGCCGTGGAAACCAGTCTTTGCCTCTCAACTGTTCAGGAGAGCTGTTTTTAAAAGAGATGGTATTTTGTGCTTCTTGGGAAAATTACCGGGGATCTGTTTCTTCTTGTTCTTCCACACAACTCCCCGATCAGATTAGAGCGTGCCGTGGGAGTAGAGGGGAGATAAATCAACCAATAGCAGCTCTGCCAGTGGTCTTTCGGTCTTCCAGAAAAAACGAGTGTCTCCCTAAATATCTCTGGACCCGACTGACCGCTAGGATCACCCCGGCGCCATCACTGCCTCTCCCCAGTACGCAGCCGCTGTGGGCTCATTCGTCTCGCTGCCCGCCCCCGCCTGGACCCGGGCCCCAGGCCAGCAGAGGCAGCTGCCTGTGACCTCCAGCACCGGCACAGGGGGACACCCAGCAGTGTCCTGGAGGAGCAGCCCTGGCTCTGCCTCCTCCACAGCTTTGCGGCGCTGCTGCACTACCTGGGAGGGCAGCTCTGCGGTGTGTTTCTTCCGCCCTCCTCAATCCTTCCCGTCATTGTGCAACCCGTCCTCCTAGGCCGGGTTCCAAGGCCAGTTCTTCCAAGAGGCCAGGCTGATGCGTGCATGGACGTGCCCTCCCCTCCGCAGAGGCGCTGCCTGCCCTGCCCTGTGACTTCCCCACACAGCTTCGGTCCATCTTATCCGGGAGACTCTCAAGAGAGGTTCCCAACATTGGTGAATAAGTTTTAAAATGGGCAAAAAAAAAAAAAAAGCCACAAACAGAACTTGTTCTACAAACCAAGGTGCTGTTTTTATGATCACTGCATGGCCCAGCCCACCGTCCCGCAGCAGGGCCCTGTAACGCCATCCTCTGAAATTCCGAAGAGCTTCTCCCTCCCCAAACCCCCTTCGGTGGAACTAGCTGATGTCCCACGCCCTGGATATATTTGTGGGAGGAGGTAGGTTTCCTCCTTTATTCTGATGAGAAAATTCTAACTCTGCCAGGAATAGCACGTGGCCCTGGGGTCACTCCTAAAAATAGAACTATCTGCCACCCGTCTCCTATACTTCCCGTTCCCCCTTGTTTCAGCCACACACCCATAGCCTGCGCATTCCAGAGAGGAGACAGCTTCGGTTTGTTTGAGGCAATGGAGTGGCAAATCCATTTATGACAGAATGTTGGAATCTGTGTTCATTAAGTCTTCAGTTGACTTTGTGTAATTGAAAAAAATATTGGGCATTTCCGTGCTGGCCATACGGATCAGCCGGCCGTTGTGGGTGGGCTGCCAGCTCGGATCCCTGTGCTCTCTGGCTCGCTGTCCCCTAGGGCCAGCCTGGAAGTGCAGGGCTGTGTGGCTGTGGGTAGGGTTATCCGATGCCCTCTGGGGCCCCTCCTCTCCCCTGCCCACTGCACGTTTGGCCACAACCCCCGGCACAGCCACTTGCTTGGGGACTCCGCTTCCAACTCCCCCGTCAACCCTGGTCTCTTCCTCACGAGGCCTGCCAACAGGTTAGAGACGACGTGTGATCACACACTCTAAGCTACCAAGCAAGACGCAGAGGTGTGGGTACTGCTCAACAGCAGGCGGTTAAGACACTGCTACCAAAAGGGGTGGGTTGGAATCACAGCTCTGCCACTTTCTGGGCGCATGACCTTGAGCAAGCTGTCCCCCTGCTCGCCACCTCCATTTCTTCGTCTTTAAACAGGGTGGTGATGACGATGAGACAACAGTGGAGTCAAAGGTGGGGGCACCCGCCTCACAGAATTGGTGGGAGGCCATACGAACTAAGGTGCATGACGCACTCAGAACTTGGCATGGAGCGAGGGGCACCGACGCGTTTGCCATTCTCAACATTAACCATCCATACAGAACAAGCTGGTTCACGTTTATGCTAACTGCTGTTTGACCTTCTGAGGCATGAACTATAACCTTGACAGTGTTGTTGCCTTTGGGGGCACAGGAGTCACACAAACCGGGGTCTGAATCCCTGCTCCTCTGCTATGGCCCTAAGGCAGTCTCTCCATCCCTCCGGGCCTCGGTCTCTCCATCTGTCTGATGGGTCAGTAACTCCTCCCTGCCAAGGTCATACCAAGCCTTAAAGGAGCTGATTGCAAAGACCCCACTTGTGGCTCGTCACCCTCCTCCGTGGCGGTTGGCTAAACCCCAGCTGCCCTGTGTCAAGGGCATCACCAGACCCTTCTTTCGCTGCTGCCCATTTCCACATCCGACTCCATCTCCAGACTCGGAGTCCTGCGTGGCTGTAGGTGCTGCGCCCGACACAGCCTGGCCCTCAGAAGGTGCACAGCAGATGCTCACGGGAGGATGGGCGTCGGGCTGCGAGACGAGTAGCCAGGAGGATCTCTTGGTCCTTGCCCTTACAGGCCCCAGCTGAGGACGCAGGTCCCTCACAGCCCGACTCCAGCCCGCCAACGCCCTGCCCCCTGCATCCTTCCCCTTAGGCTCACTGAGCAGAAGACTTTAAAAGTTGTGAAGGAAAGTCAAGACTCTCGGACACATCTATCTTTATTTGTTTCCTGTCAGAAAATTGCAAGAATTACACCAAAAAATACTTCAGCCTCTGCTACCTACTGACAAAAATACACCACGAAATTATAAAGCGCTCAGCGGTTTTGCTAGGGACGATTTGTTATTCCGCTTTGGATGACAAATGAATTTACAGGTGACTCAAGGTGATGGGAGGGTGGAGGCGAGGGGAGGAATCATCAGATGGGAGCGTTTGGCAGGAGCGTTGAGCTATACTAGTCTTATCACCCAGCTGCTGTGTATGGTGATTGCAGCGACAGAGCAAGCCACAGAATACCCTTTACACGGCCTGTCGGAGACGCGCGGGGAACGGCACCGCATCTCAAATAACCAACTCCCCAGCCGGCTCTGGCCTTCTTGGGCCTGGAGCTGACACCCTGCAAAACTGGCCTCCCTGAAGCATTTGTGGGGAGGGCCTGCTGCGGTCCAGGGCAGTGGGTGGCCTGGTCCAGTCTGGATGCTGCCTCCTCGTCAGAAGCTTCTAGAACCCAGTTGGGGAGTCTGGACAAAAGTCCCCTGTCAACACAACGAATTGGGCAAAAGACAGTCACATTTCTCAGCTTCCTTTAGAAATGATCTGGCATTGTTGCAGCCCCAATCTTAATGTCTCTTCCTGGTTGTCACTTGAGGTTCCTGGTTACAATCCTATTGTCGCTGTTGTGATTAGCACTTTGGGAAGCAACAAACAAACAAAAATTTAAAAACTGGGAGACTGTGCTTATCGCTTGGCCAAGTGTCACATGCCTGTCCTGCGCCTTCCTTCTCCTCAAAGCCTCTCCTTCCTTCTTCCCTTCTCTGCCCCTGCCATCTGTCTCATGAACGTGGGCAGGATCCAGGTGGGTCTAGAAAAACAAACAAAAGCGACAGAAAATCTGCCCACTCCTCAGTGTTTGCTGATAGAAAACCCATCACCACAGGGTGAGCTTGCAGAGCCCAGGCTGAGCCCGGAGCCCGGAAAGTCTGTGTTCATCTCGCAAAATGCACCAGAGGTCGGTGCATTTCACTGTGCACTCTGGGCTTAGCAATGCCAAAATCAGTCCTTCTCTGCTACTTGGCCGTCCCTAACTTCCCCAGTTCCTATCCTGTACACCAGACAGAGGCAACCCAGACAGCCCCTGTCTGCCACTCACATATTCTGTACCCTCCAAAGGCCCCACTGGAGCTGCAACGTCTCGTCTCATCCAAGAAGCCCACAGACTCCCTGCTCTTTCCCTTCAAGATCTTCCCGATGGAGCCAGTTTGATGCTTTTTGTTCATTTTCTTTGTTTCTTTCCTTCTCTGTGTTTACATTTTCCCAACAAAGAATAAGCAGTGGCTTTGAAAATATCTTACATGGGAACAATCAACACGAAACATGCCTTTGTACATGAGCCTGACTCGGGGACGAATCAACAATACCAAGGGACAAAAAGAAATATTGATTCAGACAACTCCAGTGCACGATATTTTCGGTGAGTTCCTCCCCCACCCCACCCTGCCCCGCCCCCGCCCCCAAATCCCAGGAGTACAGTGTTGTCTTGTAACTGGAGCTTGGCTTAGCCCATGGGGTCCCCCCTCCACCCTACCCCATCCTGGCTTGGGGAGGCCTCTAATGGCCCTGGGTCTTGGGTGGCTTGGGCTCATGGATGACAGCGGCTGCCGACAGCCATGGCCCGATGGCCCGGGCGGTGCTCTGCTTGGCCACGCTGTAGTGGCTGATGACTGTGTAGAAGCGGCTTCTGGAGTTGGGGTCCTGGGATGAGTAGTAAGCATCCAGGGAGGCCGGGATACAGCGCTTGTGCTGCGGAAGAAAGAGACAGAGTCAGGGGTCGTTCAGGGAGCTGCTTCCAGCTCACCCAGAGACATGGCCACCCCATCTGGGAGCCACTGTTGCATCAGGCTCTCAGCCAGAGAGCAGGTGACACCTTCCGACCCAAGCCTGGCACGCAGTGGGCCTGCCCAGCACCATCACCACCGTCACCAAAGCTGCCTCTCAAATGAAGCTGGAAGACCTGAACCTGACCTTGCTATTGATTCAAGACCAGCCTCCTCTGCTTACGGACTGTGCGGCTATTTACGGTGAACACTGTAGGTACCCCAACCCGACCCCTCTACCTGGCTGATTCATCCATCCTCTGGTGGCCTCTCTGGGCCGTTGCTCACAGCCACTGACTGTTTATTTTATTTCCTTTATTTTTTATTCATATCTCTTTTTTCTTATATCAAGAGTCTTAGCTCCTAACAACATTAATGGAATTGTGTATTTGCATTATTCTATACTATGCATAGAACAGTCACAAAATAACACCAACATCATTACTAACAGTTAGACCACCGAGTGAACTTGGGGATTTCTCTGCAGCCGTGTGTGTCCTTAGACTGTATTCCACCAAGGTGGTAAAGTCACTATGCTGCACTCTATGGTCATTAGAAATATTTGTTTTCTTTGCAAGTTTATGTCCTCGATGTGATATAGAATTAGGTTCTTTGTTTACCATGTTTTTTCTTATTTATTTATTTTCTAAATATGTCACACATTTGTGTATTTCAAGGACAAATATACAGCAAGATCTATCCAGAGAAGCCTCATTTCCATTCCTGTCATTCTGTCCCTCCACTCTGCTCCCTTCCTTCCTTCTGAGAAACAATTTTTATTAACTTTTTAAATGTATCTTCCCAGAGTTTCTTTTTGAAAAAAAAAAAAAAAGCAAATATCATTACCTCCCCTTTTCTCACACAAAGATAACCCCTTTCTCCCTTATTTGTCCCGTTATCTCAGAGGATACTCTATGTCCACAGATAGAGACTTCCTCACTTTTTTTCGCAGTCGTGTGGAATTCCCTTGTGTGCTGTATCATAGTCTATTCCACTGTCCCCTAGTGTTGGGTGTTTCTAATCTTTCAGGACCTCGGCTGCTAACCACTAAGGCTGTGTAGTCCTAGGTAGTCATAAGCGGAACCAAAGACATGTGTTTTCAAGTTGGAACTTTTCCCATTTGAGCCCCCACACTGAAACATAAAAGCCGTGACGTCTTGGAGAACCCTTTTAACTAAACGCACTTAACATCAACTTCCTCATATGCAAAATGGGAGCAATAAAACCTATTTTGCAGAAAGGTTGTGCAACCCAACTGGGACAATGTTTGTGAAAATGGCAAGCTAAGGGCCTGATATAGGATAGGTACTCAGTAAACGGTAACTAAAAATATTCATATTGTCACTAGCTCTAAAACAGATTCTATCTTTATTGCAACTGACATTTGTTGAGAGCCCATTATCTAGCAGGTCCTTTGTTAACGGATTTTACTTAAATTGCCTCCTTAAAAATCCTGTGGGCAGGCATTATCAGGCCCCGTCCTGCAGGGAAGGAAACTGAGGCTCAGAGGGGCACGGAGACCCCCTAAAGTCATGAGCTGGCGCAGTCCGTTAAGGAAGGAGTGCGATCAGAGGAAGAGTTGGGGAAAGGCGCCCAGCTGGAAATTTGGGACAGAACCTCAGAGAACCTCAGAAGCACGAGCTCGCTGTCGTGACACTTCTGCAGGGCCACTGCGGAGGGAAGCAACAGCCCTGAAGCCAGGAAGACCCGTGCCGAGCGGAGGTTTCCAAAGATGGAGCAGTCAGCATGAAGTGGTAGTGGGTCCCCCCTGCTGATGAACAACCCGAAGCCGGACCACCTCCCTGCCCTAGAGAGCACCGTCTCGGGGGAGGAGCTCTGCTGCCTACTGGAGACCGAGGCCCTCGTGAAAACTTGAGAACTCCTTGCCAGACACAGATTACATTTTACACAGTGGTAGGGAGGTTGCCATACCCAGAATTGGGGCACCAATGAAGAGAAGACATCACAAACCCTCTAACTGAACCTGACAGTGACCTGCACCTACCCCCCTGCCACGAGCCCCTTACCTTGTAGACAAATCCCTCTGGGCAGCTGTGGTCATAGGTGAAGGCTTTGTACACCACCAGGAACACGATGCAAGCGAGGAAAGCGAGGGCCAGGCTGACGAGGATGGTGACCTGCGGGAAGACAAAATTGAGAGTCACCCAGCCACAGCTTGCCCACCTTCAGCCACGCGCGCAACCCCTAGAACTGGCGGGCAGAGTGGTGTGTTAGGAGCAGGGAGCCCGAGGCCCAAGGAACCCCCACCATCCTGGCTTTGTCACTAACTCGTAGCCTTAGACAAACCACCTGCACTCTCTGGGACTCAGTTTCCCCATTCTGTAGGGAAATCTCTTTTTCAACCTAATATGTGACTTTCCCCTCATTTTACTTGTCCTACCGACTCTGTGGGGCGTGGGGGTTGGTCATTAAGCCGTCACTTCTGGTGCTTCCTGCCTTCCCTCAGCACCACCCCCAGCACCACCACTGAATTCCAACATCTCATGTCAGCCGCCCTGCCCTGGTCCCCTGCACGTGGACATCTGATACTTACTGGAAATGCACCCCCAAACTGAACTCCTGCTCTCCTCCCACCCCGAACCTGCCCCACCCGCATTCTTCCTCACCTCGGGAGGCTTCCCCTGGCAGTCCCTCAGCCCAAACATCCTGAACTCACCCTTGACTCTCTTTTTCTCACACTCTACGTCCAATCTGCCAGCAGGAGCCATCGCTTCTGCCTTGAAATACATCTGCAGTCTGACCTCTTCTTACCGCCTCAGTCACGTCCAGCCTGGCCCAAGCCATCATCCCCTGTCGCCTGAGCATCTAACAGCCTTCTGGCCGGTGCTGTTCTCGCCCTCTGGAGTGTGCAATGTGCGGCAACCAGAGAGATCCTTGAGAAGCCTGGGCAAGCCATGGCCCTCTTCTGCTCAAGACACGCAAAGTCTCCAACTCATTCGGGGTACACAGCCAGCTCTAATCCACGATCAGCAAGCACCATTAATAAAATGACACAACACCAAACAAACTGGGACCCCCGTCGGGACCTATCAGAAAGGAATAATTGGCTAATTCTGGAGGCACCTCCAGGCCTGCACTGGCCCATTCCACTGCCTGTGCGCAAAGGTACAGGGTAACCCCTGTGACACTGGGCCTTCTTGTGTTATCAGCACACTTTCTGTGTGTGTTATTTTTAAAAGTCAGTTGGCCTAGAAATATGGCAGAATCCATCTCATGGAGAGAAGGTTCCTTTTGATTCAGAAGAAAAACAAAATCAAGGTTGGGGGTGCCCAGCCCATCCCCTTCCCACCCAGGGCATGTTTATAAGGACAGGAGGAGAGGGGAGTCTATGCTGCTCTACACGAATGGAGCTGTTTCTTGGCAGCTTTAGTACTGGATGGGAGGAATTTGAAAAGGCAAGGAGAAAGGAGGTTGTGAGAGGAAGTCTGTCTGTGAGAAACTCCTCACGCATGTGCGTGTATGAAGTATTAGGACGGTGATGTGCAAAATTCAGTTTTAAACTATTGTTGACACAATTTCCACCCCTCGGTTACCCCAGGCCTGCCGTAGGAGCCTCCTGCCCAGGACTGGGGTGATAATGGGTGTCGGATGCAGGAAGCACCAGGCAACATGTGGGGCTGAGACGGAGAAGTCAGTGGGGGCTGGACCTGCAGCGAGAGATACCGGGAGACATATTCACCCCCATCCCCAGGAACCCCCAACGATAGCATTTGAATAGTACAGGGAAGGGGGCTGCCCAAGACCACCACCTGCCAATGCTGAGGACCTAGAAACACTCAAGTCAGTAGATGTTCGGTGGACAGCTGTAAAGAAATTGTAAATGCCCAGATTTCCGAATAGCCAAAAGGTAGAAACAGCTCGAATGCCCATCAACCGATGAATGCATAAACAGACAATGGTCTATCAATACAGTGGATATTGTCCATCCATAAATGGGGATGAAGCACATGCTACAAGCCCAGATGACCTCCAAAACATATGCTAAATGAAAGAAGCCAGACTCCAAAGGTCATGTGCTGTGTGATTGTATTAACACGAAATATCCAGAACAGGTAAAGCCACAGAGACAGATGCAGACCGGTGGTTGCCAGGGCCTAGGGGTGGGAGTACAAATAAACTGCTCACGGGTGTGGGGTCTCCTTTGGGGATGATGGAAATGTTTTGGAACTAAAAAGAGACGACAGCTGCACCACGTGGTCAATGTGCTAAATGCCATGGAATTGTTCACTTTGAAGTGGCTAATTTTATGTTATGTGAGTTTTACCACAATGTTTTAAAATAAATGCCAAAGCCCAGCCAGCAGCCTGGCACCGTAGCTCTGTCCCGGGGACAAGGAGCCATTTTCCTAAGTGGGGACTACTTCTGTCAAAAGGACCTTAAAGTCCTGCTAGCATCTCCTCGCCTCACAGGGAACGCTGCCAGGGCCCGGCCAAGAGAGCTGGGACGCTAGGAGGCTGGGACCCTGGAAACACAGACACAGGCGTAGCCGGTCCGTGGACAGTAATGCGCAGGAAGGAGCAGAGAGCTGCAGCCCCACCTGTCACTGCCGTGAGCCTGATACAGGGTCTGGGGGAGCCCCCTGCAAGCCTCCCATCCCAAGGACCAGGTACCACCCCAGACCCTGATAGGCAAAGCCCCCAGGCCTCTTGGCAGACCCGGGAGCAGGACGAGGTCTCCCAATACGGGCACGAGCGTTCCCAGACAGGGCTGGACGCCTCCCCCTGGTCAGCAGCAGGTTAGTGAGAGGCCCTGGGAGCTGGCGCAGGGCCCAGCGTGCCCGTCCGTGGGACAGGCTGCCCTTGCGGGGTGGGCTTTTCCACTCCGAACATTCCTTGCGTTAACAACCCCCGCTAGGAGAAGCAGGGTCTGAGTCACCAAAGCGTCACCAGAGCTCGAAGCGCAAGCAGAGCAGGCCTTCAGCAAGTGTTTCTGGAAACAGAAAAGGGAGCGGGAAGGGGAGGGGAGAGGGTAGTCCCCACCGTATAGTGGTTTCAGCTCCCGCTTCACATCAGGAGCGGCTGAGGAGCTTTTAAATGCCGGTGCCTGGGTTTCCACCATCCCCATGGACTCTAATTTAATGAGCCCTGGACGTGGCTGTCCACAGGATTGCAACGTGCAACCAGCGCGACTACGTGTGAGTGGTTCCCACGCGGGCGCACGCGGTTAGGGCCACCGGGGTGTGTGTTAAACAATCCTGACGCTCCGGCCCCAGGCCAGACCTGTTACCTCAGAATCTCTGGGGGTGCAGTCCAGGCCTCTGGGTGTTTTGAAGCCCCAAGGTGGTCCCCGTGTGCAAACACTGGACGGGGTGCCCATGGCTGTGAGGGCCAAGGGTCTAACGGTGAGTGGAGGCCAGGGGTCAGCTCGTTGCCATCAGTCTGCCCCCGTGGGCCGTAGCCCCAGAATTAGGCCAGATGGTGGTCATTTTAGCTGAAGAAGAGTTGGCCTGTCTGTCCTGAATGTCGGTAAGTTCTGCAACTCAAGGCCAATCATTCCCTGAGAGTCCAGGGAGGTCAGACAGTACGTGCCGGTGACTCGGGCACAGGCCCCCCCAGACCTCACAGTCCACAGGAGGAGGGGGAGATGGACCGATGGACACAGGCACTTGCGACACAGAGGTGGCAGCCTGACAGAGGCCCTTAGCACAGGGGGCCGCTGGGCGTGACCAGCCTGGGGCAGGGGTCAGGGACACGACACCAGAAGTGACTTCGTGGAAGAACACGCGGATGGGGGAAGGAGAAGGCTCTAAGCAGAGGAAACGGCACCTGCCATGGAACGGAAGCTGGAAAAAACACGCTGTTCTGGAAACGTCACAGTTTGGTATGGCAGCCTAGAGGATGAAGGTGGGGAGCAGCCTGAGGGGCTGGGCAGGTGAGAAGAAAACGGATAAACCTGGACTGTACCTCAAGGCTGACAGGGAGTCCCTGAAGGTTTTAGGCAGGGAAGGGACTGGATCGGAATTCCGTTTTGGAAACATGTCTCTAGGGAACAGGAGGCACGTTTGCAGGGGTGAGCCTGGAGGCAGGAGGGCCAGTGCAGAGGCGGATGCATTAGGGCCCCCCCCAAGTGCTGGGGCAGACCCGGGCGGTGGGGTGGAGAGTCAGCGGCTGGGGAAGGTCTAGGAGGTGAGCACAGTGCGGGGAGACGGGGAGGGCAGCCAGCTCAGGGGAGGACGCGGCGGGACTGAGTCAGCGTGGTTGCTGAGGTGGGGCCGGGAGCTGCAGAGTTTTGATTTGGTTCCAGGCTGAGATCTCCTGCAGGTGGATTTCAGTGCGGCAGCCCCGAGCTGGCCTCTCCCTTTCTGGAAGATTCATGGAATTCAGAGGCCCCATGTAGTCGATCCCTGCCAGGGAGAGAAACTCCCACTTCCCCAAAAATCACCTCTGAACATGAAAGCCCGACGCCGCATCAATATTTATTGACTGGGTTTATATAACCTCATTCCTCAGAGATGTTCTAAAGCCCTTGGTTTCACCTCTTGAGTTTAACAAGCCGGGCCTGGCAATAAACAGCTTGTTAGCTCTCCGGCGCGAGACTCGAGGGTTTCATCAGTGGTGCGATCCTCACCGCGTGACAGCCCCCCGTCCCCTACCTGCCCCCACCCGCTCGCTGGGTCGCCGTTGGTTCACTCAGCGCCTACGTAGTAAAGGGCCTACTGTGAGCCCGGCGCTGTCAGGGGGAGCTGACAGGAGGGAGAGAGTCTGACATCAAAAGAGCGAATAACCAAGCAAATAATTTCAAAGCGCGAGCTGAGCAGGAACTGCAATAGAGCACAGGGAGGGAGCTTTGACGGGTGGTCGGGGCAGGGAGAAGGGGCCAGGTCTGAGTGGCCAGAGCACTGGAGCGTCCCAGGCCCGCCCAGAGACCCCACAAAGGGGAGGAGCTCAGGGCCTCAGCGGGCCTGGAAGGAGCGGTGTGGCTGTGGCAGAGAGGATGAGGAGGGGACGAGGAGGAGACAGTGATGCGGAGAGGCTGGGAGGTGGCAGGGACCAGCCCTGCAGGGTTTGGAAGCCAATACCGCCTCTTCCTGACCAAGGGAGGAGCTTCCCCCAGAGTCCCCTGTGCTGTCAGGACGACACCTCCACTCAGCCTGGCCCCTCGGCTCCAGCCTCACGGGCCTCAGCCCCGGCTCACACTCCCCCCAGCCCTCGGAGAGTCCTGTGGTTGTGCTCCTCTGGGCCTGGGCGCAGGCCTAGAACTCCTGTGTGCCTTCCTCATCTGGAGAACCCCTCTTCAGCCTCCGAGGCCAGCCCCGAACCCTGATCCACTCCCGCTCTGTAGCTGGGGCCTGCCCCACTGGCTCCGAGGAGCACACGCGGTGCCACCATCACCACTCGCCCTCAGGGCCTTGCCTCTGCTGGGAAGCCTCAGGCAGAGAGAAATCTCACCTTTTTCCTGTGTCCGGCATAGTGACTCACGCAGAGTGGGGACCGGAAACATCTCCTGAGCTGCAGTGTTGAACTGAATTAAGACCACACACACACACACACACACACACACACACACACACACGCTCCCCCAGACGCACCCAAGCAGTCAGACGTGCAAACCACACTGTGTGAGCTGGGATGGAGCCCTGAAATATCTGCATGTGGCCTTCTCTTCTCTTCCATCCCCTCTGCCCGATCCCATCCACCACCAATCCTACACACATGCTCAAACAAAAGCACCTTAACCTTGAAAAACACCAGCATTTGGGTGAGCATCCACTAGACATTCCCAAGATTTCTCTTTACGGTTTGAGGTCAGAGAGAGGACGGAGGAAGAACTTAAAGTATGGAGTCGGCAACTCTGGCAAAGATGTGCAGTCGCAGTGAGCGCCTCCCCGAGTCCCGCACCACAGAATAACAGTGATAAGGTGAGTGGTAGCAGTGACAGCAATAACGACAATGACAGATGCTAAGAGTTACTTACTGGGGCTTACTAGATACTGTCATGACAATCACATACAATAAGTAGAATTATTATCCCCATTTTGCTGGTAGGGAAACTGAGGCTCTGAGAGATTATGTGACTTGCCTAAGGTCCCCCAGTTGGTAAAGGTAGGTCCAGCCGAGGCACCGAGGCGTCTCACGGGCACCTTGACATCACCATGCCCACAGCCAGCCTTGAGTCTCCCCGTCAGTCACGGTGGAGGCAGCACTGCCCGCCACCTCCAGGGCCACCTCTGCCTCCACTTCTCCCCCAGAGCTGTTCCCAATCCGCCACCACCTCCGGCAGCTTCCGCTTACTTAGCTCTCCCTGCTGTCTTCGTCACAAGCCCCCGGCCAGACCACCATGGCCTCACCCCCGGGTGCAGCAGCCTCCTCTCTGTGCCCTGGCCTCCCACCTCTCAGCTTCTGGCTGCCCTAGACTTTCCAACAAGCCAGCTCGGTCATGCTGCTTCCCCGACGAAGGAGCTGCCACACCTACAGGACCAAGTCTGACCTCCTCAACCCCTTCCCTCCAGGCTCCAGGCACCCTAGTTTTCTGCACCCCCAAGCATGTGCTGCTGCCGGTCCCGCTGCCTGGAATGCCGGCTTCCACCCCCCAGCCCGAGTCCCTGCTTGTCCTAGACTCAGCCCAGCCATCTTTTCCTGCCCTAAGTCTTCCCCCAAAGTTCCCAGGCAATATTTAGCCACTGCCCTGTCTGCTTACAGCTCTCTGAGACACTTCTCCCAGGAACTGACCTCACCCGTCTGCCTGCCCTGGAGAGGCAGTGTGGGGTAATACTGCCCACGTCTGTTTAGTAAGCACCGATTACCTGCCAGGCACTGTCCTCAGTGTTGTACACAGATTCACTCTTGTAAACCTCACAGTAGCCCTATGAGGTAGGTAATATCCTTATCTTCATGTTTTTCAATGTGATGACTAAGGCACAGAGAGGTTGCATAACTTTCTCAAGGTCACACAGCTCGTTAAGTAATACAGTCAATAATACTCCGTGAGGTGTGGCCTGGGCTTTTAGCCTAGGCTATGCTCCTCGCAAAGCATGGACTGAGATATTTATTCACCAAATATTAACAGAGCACCACAGCGTGTCAGAGATGATCGCACACACTGCGTATACAAAGCTAAAGAGGACGGGGAGGCTCTGCGACTCAAAAAGTCGACCTTTAATCCCTTTCAACAGTGTTCCTCTTCTGTCAAAGGGGAAGAATTTATCTGCCTCTCAGAGTTCCGAGGATTAAATCGGATAATGCATGTGAGGGTGGTCTCCAAAATGTATGTCCCTGCCCTGCTCTCCAGAACGTGTGAATGCGACCGTAGTTGGAAAGGAGGCCTTCGCGGATGTAACGAAGCCGGGGATCTTGGGATGACACCATCCTGGATTACAGGTTACGCAGGAGGGCATAACCCATGATCTAGGTCCAAGAAGAAGTATCCTTCTCGGAGACACACAGCAGGAGACAGACCCACAGGGAGAAGAGAAGCCATTTGAAGGAGGAGGCGGAGGTCGGAGTGAGGCATCTCCGAACCAAGGAACACTGGAGTCACCGGAAGCCGGAAGAGGCGAGGAAAGCTCCTTCCCTGGGACTTCAGAGGGAGTGTGACCTTGCCAGCACCTTGATTTTGGACTTCTGTCCTGCTGAACTGTGAGAGAATACAGTTCTGTTGCGTTAAGCTACATGGTTTACGGTAATTTGTTATGGCCGTTCCAGGTGTACGTGCTGCAAATGTGCCACCCTCCTCTGCATGTACTTCAGAAGTTCCAGCCTCTCAGAAAGACTGCTGCATTTGCGGCATGTGTTGCTCTATGTACCTTTCCAGCCCTTTTCCCCTTGGTGAACTCCTAGTCATGCTTAGAAACCCAACTCACCATAGGTCACCTCCTCTGGGAAGCCTTCCCTTGCCTATTTGTGCCCCCACTACACTTTGTGCATCCCTCCACCACTAGGCCCTCAGCCCCTGTTTCACAGTTGTCTGTTCTATGGTGTGTGCTGTGCGGGCCGGGACCATGACTTGTTTGTCTCTGTAGCCCCAGCATCCAGCGCACGACCTAGCACAGGGGAGGGGAGAGGCGAGTGCATACCCCACACTCCCTGGCCACACCCCTTCCCTGCTCTTTGGCACAAAGCACTGCCTGCAGCAAGTGTCCAGGACCCTTCTGAAACTGTTCCACAGCCTGGCAGGGCACCGAGGGGGAGGAAGAGCAAGTTGGAAACCATCACTGCGTAAGGTCGTCTGAAGTATAGTTTGCTTGATGAGGGAAGAATTATTAGTCACCCCTGAGATGATCTCCTTGTCTGCGTGCCGTGCCCCTGAAAGGTGACAAGCTTCTCTCTGATGGCTGGGACAGCTGGACCCTCTGTTCTGGACAACATCCTTGTGGTTCTCTGCAATAGTGTGGCTGCATCCCAACGGGTTCCCATCTCATTTCTGCCTCTGATGAGCTGTGTGACCTTGGGCAAGATGCTTCACCTCTCTGAGCCCGTTTCCTCATCCGTTAAATGCGGGCAAAAAAATCCCACCCCACAGGATTGGTGTGAAGAACAAATGAGAGGAAGCTTATAAACTGCATAGCGTTGTCCTTCCCTATGGGCTTAACTGATGATAGCAACCACTTACTGACTGGGTACTGTGGCAAGTAATTTTTTATGTATTATTCCTTCAAACCGCATAGTAGGCCCATAGGTCAATTATTACCTCCATTTTACAGCTATGGAAACTGAGGCACAGCAGGGTTTGGTAGTTTGTCTGAGGTGACATAGTTATTAAAGGAATAAGCCTGGGCAGGGTGGCTCGCGCCTGTCATCCTAGCACTCTGGGAGGTCAAGGCAGGAGGATCGCTTGAGCTCAGGTGTTTGAGACCAGCCTGAGCAAGAGAAAGACCCTGTCTGTGCTAAAAAAGGAAAAATTAGCCAGGAATGGTGGCATGCATCTGTAGTCCCAGCTACTCAGGAGGCTGAGGCAGGAGGATCGCTTGAGCCCAGGAGTTTGAGGTTGCAGTGAGCTGTGATGATGCCACTGCACTCTACCCACGGTGACAGAGCGAGACTCTGTCTCAGTAAATAAATTAATTTAATTTAATTTAATTTAATTTAAAATAAAGGAGTAAAGCCTGATTGGAACGCTGGAACATCTAATTCTGAAGCCCTCAACCCCAACCACTATGTTAACTAACTGGCCTTTGGATAAATATTTTTCTGTCCCATGGCTGCACTCGCTTGCCATCTTGCAATGAAGCACGGTGTTATGCACGATACATACTTATTCTAGAAGGCTACGTCTCCGCAGTTGTGGAAACCCCAGGAGTCAGGAAGACAGTAGAGGAAAAACAAAACCCCTCCCACTGTCAAGCCAGGATGCTGATCTAGGACCCTGATTGCGCCAGGAAACATGATCTTCATTAGCATTCAGGTCCTGCAGCATCTTGGCGCTGCGATATGCAATAAGCTGCCCTTTTTTATGAAGAATGTAAACCCTGGAAACCTCACAGCAATAGAACCGCTCACATCAGGGAAATTAAACTTTGTCGAGAGATAAAAACAGAGCTGCCCGACAGACACTCATCTTCCGTACATGGCGGCTGGAACCTCCAGGGACAAAATTAGGCATCCGGGCGCCCTGTTCCTGGCTGGGCCCCAAAGATCCGGACAACAGGATTCGCAGAAAGAGCAAGGGGATGGCAGCTCCGTAAATTCCACCCAAGTGACACCCGGTTTCCTGGCCCTTCCCCTAGCACCAAGCAGTAAAGGGAGCGGAGCCTTCGAAGCCAGCGTCCAGACTGAAAGTCCAGCTCCACCGCTTATTCGCGGCTTGACGCTGGGCAAGCTGTTTACCCTCGGGAGTCCTGACTCACTTCTCTCTAAGACGGATGTGGTGCCCACTGCTGCCTCACACTGGCTGTTGTCAGGCTGAACGCGGTAGCGCACGACAGCCTTCAGGGTAAGCCTAGCTCCGCCTGTCCCGGGAATGACCTTAGTCCGCACCCACGGAGTGCACGCATCATTACAGCAGTTCCTACCCTTGCCACTCCGGGAGGCAGGTGCTAGCACTGCACCCACTGCGCAGACGTCATTTCAGAGGCAGACAGAAGCACTTTCCGTAAGGGGCAGAGTGAGGGTTTGAACTCAGACCTGTCTAACTCAGAAGTCCAGCCGCTAGCCATATGTTAGACTGCCTATAAACTTATAATCACATTAGGCTCTGTTTTTATTTAAAAGGTATTGTGCAATTATAAGAACGATACTGAAAAACCAGGAGGAAAACACCCACTTGAATCCCACCGCCGTCCCCCATCTGTTTTCACATGCTTACTTCTCGTTCCTGTCCACACACCTTCCAGCATAAACCTTCATTCCTTCTGTTCCGCCCCATGTTACACTCCTGCAGCCCCTCCAGCTCTCTACGGTCACATACCAAGTCCGGGCCACCCCCGAACCAAGACAGACCTCAATTTCACCATCTATGAAATGGTTCTAAGTCGTTACATGAATCTGCACAGAACCATCACGAGGTGCAACCCACACGAATAGTGCAAAAGGAAAGGGAGTCACGTAAATGCTAAGGTGACAAACTAGTGCTTCTTGTTGCCGTCATTGTCATTGTCAGAATGAGGCATCGTTAGGGCTGAATTGGTTCAGTTACCTCCTTAGCACGAGGGCCACTGGGTGTCACACTGTGTGGCCATCACCTGTGATCTGTCCTCCACAACCAACAGACAGCCCCGGAGGCAGGACCATACCCTCTGTCTCTGGGCTTCCCTGGGAACTGAGGGTCCTGCCCTGTCAAAGGTCTGCTGGTGCTCCACGTTGGTGGGGCAGAAACGCACTCTGGTGAGGACACCTCCTCTCTGGTCCCTGCTGCCTCCTGCCTACCTATCCTCCCTCCCACCGAAGGGACTCCCTAAATTACTCTTCTGAACATTGCAGGGCGTTCAGGAGAGTAAGCCTCCCTGACTTCCCATCTCCCGGCGCGCAGGTCTACAGCTCCACTGAGCATCAGAGCCACGTAAGGAGACCAACATGACACAGAGTCCCGAGCTCTGCACCACAGATCCTGATTGCTTGTCCTCGCCATGACACTCAGAAATCAGCATTTTCCCCACGAGTCCAGGAGGTTTGGATGCAAGTAACCTGGAGCCTGTCACTAGATCAGAATCCTGTGTCTGGCGTCTAAAGAGAGGAAGGCAAGGAACGCAATCCTTTAATTGTCAGCTACTTAGCACTTGACATAGATCACCTCACTGATCCGACCCAGGACTGTGAAAAGAGCGTACTGTTGGTATTCCTGGTTTTCAAACGGCAAAGCTGAGGATTGGACAGGTCGGGTGAATTGTTAGGATTATCCAGCCCATTAGTAATGGAGAAAGACCTTGAAGCCAGATCTTTCTGGATCCAAAACACATGTTCTTTCCTCGGCACTGTGCTGTCACCATCAGCTGGCCCCTGCTTACCTGCCCCATGTCACCAACTGCTACTGTCCCAGGAACCCTCACACACACAGAGACACACACACTCTACAGTCCTGGTTCCCGAAAGCTCTAGGCTGTTGGCTGCTGGGATGCCCTGCACAACCTTCCGCTCGTAGAGTGTCCCACACACGAGGAAGCCTTCCCAGGCCATTCCCCCGGGGCTTCCCCGGCCATCAGTCCTGGCTGCCGTCACATATCACTCTATGTCATCGTGGCCCCTTGGCACGTCGGCCTGCCCCACCAGTCCAAGAGCTTCTCGAGAGCAGAGACAGTGTCTCAGTGGCCTCCTGCCCGCTCTTGGCCGGGCCTGCACAAAGAGCACATGAGAGAACTTCGGAGGACTCCGGTCCAGTGGCTTCAGCCAACCCCAAGAGGCAGGCCCCAGGGCAGGGCCAGGCCGCCCCCTCTCCCAGAGGGCTGTGGGTGCGAATCCCGCTCCAACGCAGGCACACGCTGCCTCGCTGCCCCCGTGTACCCTCTAGTCTAGACACTGCCTGCATTGCCGTCTCCACGGACACACGAGCCCTGCAGCCCAAATAGCTCATTCCATTAAGCTGCTTTCATTCCTCAATCCTCTTTCTTGGCAGAAGACTTGATAAGGAAAAAAAAAAGAAAAAGAAAGAATAGGGTCAGCAAAGTTGGTTTGGAAAATTAGAAACCGTCTCCAAACTCCAGTGTGTGGCACTGCTAGGCAGGCCAGCGAGGGTTCCCGTGCCAGCTCAGCCACTGCACTTCTCTTTAGAGTTCCTGCTAGGGTAGGAGACAGAGCCTGCCACTACGATGCCTCTGGATGCAGTCAGCCGTGTCGGGGAGGTGGCATTTCTGTCCCTGTACTTTGCCTGTGAGGAGGAAGGAATCTCTACTTCATCTTCTACCCCTTCGCCCCTCCTACCTCAGACACGTTCCACCTGGGACGGGTCTTGGAGGGCAGACGCAGAAAAGACTTCACACAGCAGGCCTGAGACCGCTGTCCTTGGAAAGGCCTGCTCGCAAGGCTGGTCGTGGGCTGGTGTCCGAGAACTTGGATTTTCAGAGGTTTCCCGCCACTCCCAGAACTGATCCGAGGGGCTCGCTGCGCCTAAACCGTACCAACAGCATGGCTTGTGCCGAAAATCCACCTTCCTGCTCGAGTCTGGAACTTGGGTGGGTGCTAAGCAGATGTGGCCCATGTAACCAGCCCCCAGTAAAAGCCCAGGGCACTGAGTCTCGAACAAGCGCCCCTGGTGGACTGGTACAAAAAAGTCACTATAGTCAACAATAAGTGAGGGTTCCTTTAAGATAACTAAAAGAGTGGAATTGGAATGATCCTAACACAGAGAAATGATAAATGTCTTGAGGTGATGGATACCCCAATTATCCTGATTTGATTATTATACCTCGTATGCTTGTATCAAAACATCATGTATCCCCTATAAATATATACAGCTATTATATAAATTATATGTTCATAAAATTAAAATTTTTAAATTAAAAAAAAAAACCTCCTTGCTGGGGAAATCAAGCGCTCCTGGGCAACTCCCCCGGGAGAGGCCTCTCAGGAGCTCCTGCCTGGTTTCCCCTGGACTCTGCCGCGTGCTCCTTCTCCTGTGCTGAGCTGGCTGTGTGTACCGTGCCGTGGTAAGTCACAGCCACGCCTACGGCCGTGCGCTGAGTCCTGCGAAGCTCGCGGAACTTGAGGGTGGTCTTGCCTGTCTTTGTCTCCCCTCCTGGTCCCCTGCAGGAGAAGGCATCGATGCGCACTTTATCCGTCAGAGCCCGGCATGCAGTGAGCCAAGCTTCACTAGGACCCCGTGCCTTAAAGGCGGGCACCCATCCCAGCCCTGTGCCTTCTGCTTTCTGCCTCCCGGAACCCAGGCCCCACCAACATCTCTTCCTCTCCTTCTGACCTCACCGGGCAGGACAAGGGTGAGGGAGCAGCCTGTGCCACCGCTTTCTGCATCTGATCCCCTGTGGCATCCTGACCTAGGTTATCTTTCCGTGAGCCTGACACTTAGAAGTTGGGAACAAACACACTCCTACCTTCCAGCTCAAGTTTTCTCCCCTCTGGGCGTGGTGAGTTTGTTCTGTGCTGCCTTTTCATGTTGCGGGATGAGAGTCGCCCCTGGGGCAAGGGAGGGCACAACAGGACAGGAGGCTAGAGATTCCCACGGGCTCCCTTCCTGAGCCTCATGCCCCAGCTTTGCTCACGGGAGAAGCTGTCCCTTGGGATTCTCAGATACTTGCCAGGTGAACAGAGCAGTTCTTTGCCTGCTATTTGGGGTCTGTCCTTACATACAGACCTCCTTGGCAGGGAGCCTCAGAAGGATAGAGCGGTAGCACTCTGGCACCCACAGCCCCTTCCCAATTGCTATCGGTCCGCAGATGTGGGTAAGTAATTGCTGACTTCACATCCACTTGGCCCGGTCGAGGTGGCTCACCAATTTCACCTTTAAATAACTGCTAGAAGCTGAGTCTGCCCTCAAAGCCCAAATGCACCCAGGTCGCTGTGTATGTTTCACTGTGACTTCAGGTGGAACAACTCTCCATCAGTCTGTTCTGTCCCAATAAAGAGAGAAAACCAGGGCAGTGACAGAGACTTGGTTTTGAAACCAAAAACACCTGTGCTGGGATTTTAACTCCATCCCTTCATTGTTCTCTTATCACATTTCCTGGGTCTCAGCTGTCTCATCTGGAAATTGGAATCATAATAACTACACTGAAGCACCACGTAAGGGGGAAACGAGATCGCAGTGTGGCAATGCACAGCACCTGGCACAGAGCAGGTGGCCGGGGACCAAGGATCTGGGAAGAATGAACACACCTCAGGATCTAAGATCTTGTTCCCTCTGCCTGTCCCAGGGTTCCTACGTTTTGAATAATTTTTTTTCATGCCACACAGACTGCATTCAATACTGCTGAATTCATTCTTCTATTTTGGATTCATCAGACTCACTCACATATCCGTGAATAGGAGACAACCAGGGTGACCATGATGTCTCTGTTGATCTGTTTGGCCTAGTCAGAAAAAAAGAAATAGTTTCCTTTGGGTTGTATGAAATACTGAGATGAGGCTGAACTTGACCTTTGCTACTGGCCAGAACCAGCCTGGAGCCCGTGCAGACCCTGGGAACAGACGCACTGTCCACTTGGACCTTCTCTCCCTCTACCATCTGTGCAACTTCAGACACGCTTTGTGACATCGCTAAGCCTCAGTTTCTCCATCCATAAAATGGGAATTATAATGCTGTCTCATATCCAAAAGCATCGAAAGGTAGAATGAGATCATAGAGATCATCTGTCTGGCTTTGGTATGAAACAACGCGTGTCTGGTAAATGGCATCTAAGTGAATCCATCAGAGCAATTTCTGCAAAGGTCCCCTCTTGGGTAGAAATCCAAACCCTAAAGTGGCAAGACAGGTCTGGGAGGGAGCAACTGTCGATGGCCTCATCTACTGCCATTATTCTGTCTAATCCCTTGGTGGGGTCAATCCCTAAAGGGCGTTGGCTTTGTCTATGGGCAGTGTTGTTGCGTCCAGCACGATGTCACTGGAAAGGCTTAAGATGAACATTAGGATTTATTAAACACGATGTAGTTACTTTAACTTTATTTTTCATTAATAAATTTTCAAACCAACCCTATAAGTTAGGTCCAATCATTTTTCCTATTTTATAAATGAAGAAAGTGAAACCCAGAGACATTTAAGTCACTTGCCTGGGGAAACTCGAATGAGGAATGGCATAGCCAGGATTTGGATTCAGGTGGGCCCCAAAGGCTGTGTAGACCTTCTGCTCACTTCACTGCCTCGGGAGCAGCTGCTATTGATGAGGCTGCCTGGAATACACAGGTTCTCTCCGTGCCCAAACCAAAAAAATTGCATTACCATAATGTTTGGTCAGCTCCCTGTGGAAGCCCCCCCAAAACCCATTAAAGAATCCCGTTCTCTAGGGTTCCAATGAATCCTGCTAAGTAAATTGCCTTTTGAAAGTAAAAGGAAAATGAAACATCTGTGGCCTCAAACTTTATAGGAGCAATAATTCAAGAGTCTCTTTCAGAACCCGGAGAGGAAAACGCCCCACGGGAAGGAGGAACAGTATAGAAGTGTGATCCCTGGGTGGAGAGCCAGGAGCTCATTAATGTTAGTGGAATCCTTGAAAGAGAAAAAGCACAATTTGAATTGGAACGTTCCAAAGCGATAACTCATTTCCCAAATTAATGTGCTATTGGCATAATCATTAGAAAGAAGAGCAAAGTCCAGGGGCCCTGCTCACGTCAGAGATAAATCTCTGGGCTCGAGAAGCAATTTTCATTTTAAAAGTTCAAACCATCCTTCAACTGGGGCCAGAGGATGTTAAGACCTTTGACAGTGAGTCTCTTACACAATGGAGAAGCTGAGGCCTTAATTCGCACGGTTGGGCCTTTATAAGGTGACAAAGCAAAGCCAAGTGCAAAGCAGATCTAAACCTGTCTCCCTAGACCCACCCAACCCATGGAGGGGGAAGGAGCCGACCTTCCCCGCTCACCTTGTCTGTGTGAGCGCGGGGCAGGCAGCACAGATGAGCGAAGAGGGCAGGGTGAGGCAGAGGGCGTGTGGGGACAGACAGGACCGGGAGGGAATCTGCCCCAGCTGCAGGGGACAGCAGCTGCACAGCTGCAGACAATCGTTGTCAAGGACGGGAATGAGGTTCCAAAATGTCTGACCTTCTGATTTTTCAAGAAAAGACAGAGATAATGAACTGGATGTGAAATTTCCCAGTTTTTAAATTGGGGATGATGGATCCAAAAAGATGCTTTCATGAGTTTCTTCCATTACTCTCTTTAAGCCTTTCGACAACCTGCTAAGTTGGGCTTTTGTCCCTTCTTCGTAGGAAATAAGGTTCCAAAAAGTGGTTGGCCCAGGATCAGATAGCCGGTGCTCACCCCCAATCTGTTCGACAAGGTCCAGGGTGAGGCAGGACAGCCAGCTCCCTGGTGGCCCCGTGGGCACCTGGGGCCAGTTACTGTACAGGGCAGCGTGGGAGTTAAAGGGGCTGGAGCGTGTGCCCACAAAACCTCTCCAACCAGGGACAGGCCCACTGCCTTCTGCCACAGAGGAGAGACTTGGAGGTGTGGAGAAGAAGGGCCTAACATTTATTAAATGTCTACTGCAAGCCAGGCTCTGGGCTTTCCACACATTGCTCTAGTTTAAGTCCTCAGCAAAAACGCTTGGGTGAAGATGTCATCAGTCTCCATCTTGCTGTGGCCAGGGGAGAGGACTTCCCGGGATCACTCGGCCGGGCCGGGCAAGCCTCTGCTTCCTGACCTTTGCTCAGTACCCCTGGCCCTTCCTCTTGCCTGGACTGCTGAGCCTTCACCGCAACCCTGTCGATCACCAGCATCTGGGGAAAGTGGTCCAGGCAAGAAGGCGATCGCAAGTCTGGTCAGGGTCATTGTGCACGACGGGAAACTCAGCGAATTAAGATATCACACAGCCTTGCTGTTGCCACAGGTAATGGTGTTAGCTGCAGATCTGTCCCAACATGCAGGCACACGGGCTTTGAGGTCGTGAAGTTTATTTACTGCTGCCATGATTGTGATTTTACCTCATTATTAAGAAAAGGAAAGGCTACCCAAGGTCCAGGGTACAGTTCGATTTAGGCTCTTCAGAGGCTGGGATGCAGCAGTTTAACAGGCGAGCAGTGTGGGTGGGAGAAGCAGCCAGGCCCTGGCATCAGACTGACCTGGGGTCTCCAATCTCTGCTCCACCATTTATTGGCTGTGTGACCTTAAGTAAATGATGCCACCTCTCTGAGTCTCAGTCTCCTTCTTTGCAAAAATGGTATCAATCAGAACCCTCACCCACCGGGCACATTGGCAGGACTTCCAGAGACGCTGATGATAAAGCTCCCATAAATCCCATAGAGCTCTGGTAATGTTTAAAAATTATTATTTAAATACACACGTTAAGCAGGCACCAATAGAGCCAACTGCTTAACTTCCTGCCACTAAAATAGCCGGATGCCTGGCTGGACTGCTTAATTTCATCAAGATGGTCTGGTGAGTCACAGCCCCAATTACCTTGCTCCTGGCTTTATTAGGGAAGAAATCAGGCCCTTGCTTTCGTCCACTATTCCAGGCTCCCAGTAATGGAAGTGCATGTCCTTACACACTGTTCTGACTCTACAGAGACAGAAAAATCACCCAGTAGACACAGGACCACACGGACAGCCAGCCTGCAGCCGCAGAGAAATGTCTCCTCACAGCATCTCAGCAAGCGCCTGGGACCTCATGAAATTGCCTTTCCTTGGCCAGGTCCCTACAGCAGCTGCAGCTGGGGTCCCCAGTTTGTGTGCTTGTCAACTGTGATGCCCGCAGACCAGACAGGGACAGTGGGGCATCACAGCCCTGGGTGGGGGGCGTGGGCGTCTTTTCCTCTATGCACGGCTCCTCTCCGCAAACCTGCAGACAAACTGCAGGGTTGGAGGTGAGGTCCAGATCTGGGCCACTTCCTGGGCACAGAGAAGAGAGCGGGACCGGAGCTGTGGAGGGAAACCACAGCGAGCAGGCTGCGAAAGC
>CAUYSK010024973.1:0-35666 GCA_963575035.1 Avahi laniger | reverse complement strand
AACTCCTGAGCTCAAACAATCCGCCCGCCTCAGCCTCCCAGAGTGCTAGGATTACAGGCGTGAGCCACCGCACCGGGCCCCACTTCTTGATATGAGTGGTGGTTACGCAAGTGTGTTAACTTTGTGAAAAGTTCACTGAGACATACACTATGAGTTGTGAAATTTTCTAATGTATGTTAAATTTCTTGAACGTATACTGTGATTTGCCTACATAATGTGCCAGAAGTACAAATGCACTTACTCGATTCATTCACCTATTTGGTCGCACTATTAGCCACCAAAGATGAGCCAGACTCCAGGAAAGGGAAGGGTCCAAAATAAATTTACTTACTAGTTCCCGTTTCTGAAATGCTGGGATCAGGTGCTCAGGAGGTGACGTGAACTGTTGGCACCATCGCATTATCCACTTGACTAGGCATTTCCACACTGAGCGGTAGCCAGAAACAAATGACTGAGCAACCAACTCACCAGTGGGTGTGACAACCCCCACTGCTGAGACTAACTGTACAAAATTCCTGTCACTTCCCTGACATGTCCTGTGTGCCCATGCTTTCCAAAAACTACCTTATTAAATACAAAAGTATTTGACATACACCTCAGTATATATACCTCAAATTATATTAAAACAAACACAATTAAAAAAAAACAAAACCTACTGAAAAGATGTGCAAATGCAATAACATCCCAGTAAAACGTAAGTTGGCCAACCCTTTTAAACTTGTGTTAATAAAATCTGACCTAAATAAACTTGCTAATTCATAAGGTTCAAATGAAAAAAATTTTAATGATTCTCTAACTCAACAAAAAAGGAACATACAGCATAACATCAGATTATTGTTGCTAAAAGGGAAATCCAAACGTTTGGCTTATCAATCTTTCAGGAGAACTGACTATAGCCAAGGAATGCATTAAGGCTAGTAATTACTCATGTACTAATTTATCACTGCAGACCCATCATGAAAGTGTAAATGTATGCTTATGTAGGTCTACCTGAAGGCACCATATGGACACTCATTTTGCATAAGTAAAACGGCGCCTAGATAACTCCTAAGTAACACCCAAGGAAACACCAAAGTAACCTCCTTATCTCCCACCGTGCTCTGCATTGTTCACCTCACACTTTTCTAGTTTTAACACTTTCTCTCTTCATCTACCATTAAATCCTCATTCGATTCAATAAGGCTTTTAAACACTGGTCCAAATACAATATACTTAGAGAAACAATGTCAGTTGTTCTAAGCTTTAAAATTCTGAGGTTTAAAATTCTTATCTGCCAAGGAGAAAGTTCCTAAGGAATCTATCTCCAGTCTTCTATTCCCTAAAACAAATTTAACTTATGAAACACAGGTGTTCTGACAAAGGTAGGCTGTAAAAAATTTTTCTTCTGTGAAATCAGTATTATTTGTCTATTAGATTTCATTAGGAAATTGGAAATACATGAGATGTAATCCATGTGAAAATACACATTTAACAACAAAAGGCTTGCGACAGGAGAACGGAAGGCACCATGTAGCTTGCTGCTTCACGGTCCTTTTTCAAAAACTCTAGAGTACTTCCCAAATCTAGGCAGTTCCCCGAAGACAGAAGTGAGAATCATATGGTATTTTCACATGACTTTAGAGTACAACAGTTTGTTCTCCCTAAGAAGGTTAATCCTCAGGAACTTTGTATGTGACTTATAAACACCAGAAGCCATAATTTCACAAATGGTTATACAAAATACTCATCTAAAATACTAACAAAAGATGACACCAATGAGAAACATTTAGTGGAAAAAAAGCTGTGGAGTTCCAGGTTAAAAGCACCCATACCTGCGGAAGTGCGGTGTTGAGCTGTCTCTGTAAGGAATCTCTTTCATGACCAACCTCGTGTAATTTCCCCTGGGTTAGTGCCAATGTTTCTTGGGTCTCTCTCAGCGTGTCCAGAAGACGGTCCCTTTCTTCCAGCATGGAGACCATCAACTGTTCAAAATGTGAATCTGCATCTGGCTGTGAAGGGGAGCCGGATCCATGGCTCCCACTTCCTCCTGGGGGGCCTTCTGCTTCACTGATGGTCGGCATCACCTCGCACATCATCTTGAAAGGAAAGACCCAGGCTAGAGTCGTTAAGGGCAGCATACAGGTTCCTGCAAATCTGCAACTTTATAGGTATCTGTAGCTAATAAACAAAAGGTTGGCAGCCTCATTTTTCTCTCAGATCTGTTATGCTTTCTACGTAAGTTAAGCAGGGAAAACATACACAGGGAAATATTAAGTGCAGGAACACACATGAAGACAGTAATACAGACAATAATCAGTGAAGGGGTAAAAACCAACGAGACTACCCCTCACACAAAGAGCAAACCCTGCAGTACTTTGTTTGCAAAGTTGTACTTCTCAGTTGTTGACAACAAGTGTGCTTCTGTTACCTAATTTTTCTATTTCCCGGTGGGGGAGACAAAGTCAAAACACATGCCACGCAATACCCAATCATTTTTCAGGAAAAGCACAGAAAGAGGATAGAGCCAGTAAAACTGACAAGTACAAAATCCATCAGGCATCTTACAGGAATGTGTGCAGTCAGCTCTTGAGAAGGACTGACGGCTCCCTGAATTCTTGGGCTGGATTTGGTGAGCACTAAAAGGAACCGGATTCATTAAGCGCTGGGAGAGGTGTTTTTCAATGGCTGCAATGGTTGGTCAGTCAACCTAACTTACGTAAGTTTACTGCTTAAAAAAAAAAAAAATTCCACAATGGAAATATAGCAGGTCGATACAGCCAGGGACGGCTAGGAAGGAAGGAAAAGTGAAAGGTGAGATTATGAGAGGCTATTAAGTGTCTCAAATATATCTGAGACACTATTAAGTGTCTCAAATATAAAGACGGGGAGAGGGGAAGAGGGGTCGCTCCTGAGGTTTCCGGGAAGCATTCGGGCCCAGTGGACCCCCAAGAGGGAGATGCCCAAGTCAGCGCACCTGACTGCGATAGCGACCTAGTCTAACCCACTCGCAGCGCACACCTTCCCCTCCCACATCAGGTGCTGCAGAAGCCCCGGACCCCAGGGCGGTTAGAACCACTGACAACGGGCTCCGGCCCGGGTCGGGACTTCCCGCGGCCACAGATCTCCGCCCCTCGCCCCAGCGCTGGGGTCACCGGGTCGCTGGGGTCAGGAGAGAGGGCGGCGCGGAGCCCCGGAGTCGGTCTCTCGGGGAGCTTGGGGAGGCGCAGGGATCCTGCTGGGCGCCCGCAGGGCTCTCCCACGCTGGCCCGGCGCCGCGGGCCTCGTCCCCAGCCCCCGCCCGCGCCGGAGCGCACCCTTCCCCCGGGGTGACGTTCAGTCGGCCCCGCAGCCGCCGCGGGAACCGGGACTTGCCGGCGCCGGGGGCGCCCTGAGCCCCGCTGCGCCCGGAGTCTGCCTCAGTCTCCCGCTCCCTTACCTTGCTCGCCGGCGGCAGCGGGCGAGGAGGCTCCGCGGCGACTCGCGGGCGGCTGCTCACTCCGGGCGAGCTCGAGGGCCGACGAAGGCAGCCCGCAGCCGGCGTCCGCCCGCCGCCCCACGCCGCGGCCCCCGGGCCCGCCGCCCCAGTCACTAAGGCCGGCCCGCGGCCGGACACTGGCGGAGCGGAGTTGCGGGCCCGGCTGCGCGTCGCCGGCGTCAACGTGCCCGACGTCTGGCGCGTCGGCGCGAGCGTCAGCAGCGCCCCGGAGGAGGGGCCCGGGGCTGGGGGACCGCCGGGGCCTGAGTGCGCAAGCGCCACCTCCCCAGGAGGGGGCGGGCGAGCGCTCTGGGGCACTTATTGGCTGATCGCGGGGCAGCCCCGCCCCCGGGCCCCGCCCAGGTGCCCAGCCACAGGTGGGAGCGCGGGTTCTCGCTTCCCCCCTGACGGCGTCTTCGTTTTCTGGCGACCCCAAATATCTTGCCACAGCCGCGGGGACACCAGGGGCCGCTACTAAGCGTCTGCTGGGCCTCGGGTTCTGAGCCAGACGCTGCCCACACGTCGCGTCTACACAACCCTACAAGCAGGAGGTGCTTTGATTCGCACCTTATGGACGAGCGAGCCGGGGCCAAAGCCCACCGCGTCGCGGGGCCCCTCGGACTGATCCCTTCGGGCTCAGTAGGACGCGGTTTGCACGCAAGACCCATTTACTGACTGAGCGCTGCCTGCCGTACCTGGGAGAGGAGCGCCGGAATGCAGGCTTTGCCGCCAAGGCTCAGCTGCCTCGGCGCCCCGCCGGCACTGCTGCTCTGCCGGGTGGGCCTGGGCAACTCAGGAAGCCCGCCTGGGACCCAGTGCCTGCGCTGTGGGGTGGGAAGATGCTACAGATCTGCCTGCGGGGCTTCTTAGGAAATGGAATGTATGAGAAGAGCAGCCTGGCTGCGGAGGCACTCCGAGAGTCGTGGTCTTTTTAAACACCTAGGTGCCCAGTCCTGTGCTAGATGTTGCAGATACAGAGGTTAATAATTACACCTGTAATAAATTAAAGCAGATGCTCTACCGTCTCCTCCCAGGATTTGACTCCTGAAGCACAAACTAACTTGTGACGACATCATTGCTAGTCACCACTGGCCAGTGGTCTGCTGTTGATGGGGAGGCAGCCAGAAGCCTCTGAACTAATGAAGTCTGAGGAGAGGCTGCGGGGGGCAGGGGCTGGTGCAGGTGAGCCCTTCCAAAGTGAATTCCTTGATTCTCCATTGTGAGCTCACCAAGAACAAGCCCTACCTCTCATTGACTTTCTTACCTACCAGGGTGGTACACCTTCCTTCCATTCATTTATTCGTTCATTCAATAAATATTATTAACTACACAAAAATATGAATTTGCACCTCTGGCTAAGTTTTTTGCCATTTTAAAATTGTAAAGGTGATCACTTGGTTCTATGAGGTGCTCTGCAGGGACCATTTGCCCCTCCACACACCAGTAATTCCCCACAAGTCCTGAGTTTCCCTGATCCTTGGGTCTGTAATAAATAACTTTAATGTCATATATTCTTTATCTAAATGCAAACTATTTTCCAAGTTTGAGCTCATACTTTGTATACTTGTTTGTAATCTGTTTTGAAAAAAAATTATAGTAGTGATAGTTACACTATCTGTTTGTCAAAACTTACAGAACTGTACATTAATATGTAAAGTATGCCCTAGTTTTTATAAATGGAAAAACATTTTTTAATCTTTACCTGCTTAATTCATCCAGCCCATATTTGTACCATGCTCATAAAGTACCTGTCTCCTAAGAAATCAGCACAATACCAAAATTTAGCTGAACAGGGTAGAATGTTGTTTCATTTTATGAACATTTGTGAAGCATGTGTGGGCTAAACATAGCCTAGGTTCTGGGAACACAGACCTGCCCAAGACATCACTTCTGCGCTGAGTTTACAGCCTGGAGTTGGGAAGAGGGACTGTTGCAACGTCTATCCAATTAACTCTCCAGCTGGCATCGTGGGGGCTTCACCCAGGAGACAACATGTAAGCTGGGTATGGAATGATGCGAAATTTTCCCAGCAGAAAAGGGAGAAGCCCATTTGATACAACTCCAGGAAAATGAGAATCCCAGATTTCACTGATTCATTTCATTCCTCCAGATTGTAAAATCAGTAAGAGGAAAATCGTAAACAACCTAAACAGAAAAAGAGATTGGTTAAATCATTATACTTCCAAATGACAGAAAACCTGGTGACATTCCCAGTGATACACTAGATGATTATCTAATGACAGGCAAGATTCTATATCCTCATTGTGGTGGTAGTTACACTAGTATTTGTGTTTGTGAGAACTCACTGAACTGTACATTAATATGTCAGGTATAAGTAGACAGGTGTGACGGCACAGGCCGGCTACTGGGGAGGGTGGGGCAGGAGGATCGCTTGAGCCCAGGAGTAGGAGGTTGCAGTGAGCTATGGTGACGCCACTGCACTCTAGCCTGGGCGACAAAGTGAAGCCCTGCCTTAAAAAAATATGTAACGTATGCCCTAGTTTTCATAAACAGGAAAAAATTTTTTTTCAAAAAGCAAGTTACAAACAAGTTTACATGGTGTGAGCCCAAATTTGAAAAACAGTTTGTGTCTAGATAAAGAATATATTATGTAAAAGTTATCTTGTATATGAAAAGCTCTAGAATGTTAAGGTGATAAAATTTTAATAAAATGTGTTTTATATGAAATCAAATATTTTTGAAGAGTGAAATTTAATTTTAAGTCTCAGATGTGTAAAAGAAATATGTCTACACATGAAAATATTGTTACTGTGTTCATCTAGTTTATCTCTTTCTCTCTCTCTCTTTCCATATATATATATATATATTTTTTTTTCCTGGAAAGAGATATATCAGAATGTTGGCAGTAGTTATCTTTGAGTGGGACTGTGGTTAGAGTTTTCATTTCCTTCTTTGTGCTAGTCTATATTTTCCAGATACTTTATCATGGATGTGCATTATTTTTATCATTAGAAGCCCCCCACTACACCCACATAAATGTTACTTAAATTAAACCTGGACAGGAATGAACTGTGGAGAGTTGCTTTCAGGAAGCTAAATGACTTGTAGGTGTATTAATAGTTGTCCATACCGCCCAACTAAACCACTTCCCAGAGATATTTATCTGAAAAGCATTTCTCAGAGTTTGGGTGGCATCCTTAGAAGGTTCCGTCAGGGAAATGATGAAGACGGAAAATGTTTTCCCTCCAATTCTTCTGTTAGGACTTGACAAAGAAACTATGGTTGTAGGGGTGAGGAGGGAGCAGGGAGTTTCTTACCACACGCGGGATGCTGTTTTCACGGTGAGGACACCTGCATTCCAGAGATGTAAGCAGTCCAAGGAGGATTCCCCCCAAGATCAGGGTGTGGCCCAACATCCATCGCAGGCATCAGGATGTGAATCTACCTAGGGCACGGAAAGTAGCCTCATGAGCGCTGCCGCTATGACGTAGTTCAGGGCAAGGTCTGAGCTGCAGGAGCCTTGCCGTGGGTGGACGGTGGAGGACGAGGCCCTGCCTTTAAGAGGAGGAAACTGGAACCCAGAAAAGCAAAAACGATTTTCCCACAGACACTCAGCTGGTTGGGAGCAGAGCTGGGATTGGAACCTTAGTGAACGCAGGACTCTTAATTCCCGGTCTTGTCGCACATTGTTGTGACCAAAGCGTGGTCTCTTTAAGGAACAACTGAAGAGAAAGCATTTTATCAGTGGGTCTGCAATACAGCCCAAATAATCCAATCCCCAGGACAGAGAGCTACCATTTTACTTGTTCATCTCATCTCATTCTTAATTTTTTTTTAATTTTTATATTTTTATTTTTCTAATAGAGACGGGGTGTCGCTCTTGCTCAGGCTGGTCTTGAACTCCTGAGCTCAAGTGATCCTCCAGCCTCAGCCTCCCAGGGTGCTGGGATTACAGCCATGAGCCACCTTGCCTGGCCTCATTGCATTCTTAAAATAGTTCCCTACTTGACTCTTCCTGTATTCTTCCCATTTTGCAGATAAGGAAACTGAGGTCTTAGTGGCCATTGACATCGGCCTGAGTGTTCTGGTTTCTATGGCAGTTCTATTTCTCATGGTAAAACAATTAAAATTTTGGTCCATTGATGACTCTGTCCAGAGTTTGGTTTGTTCAGGTCAGTCTCAAGAGCATGGACACTTCTGGGTGAAATGATAATAAGAAAATCACATTTGAAGAGCATTTTACAAAGAAGCTCTTACCTGTATAACCCCACAAATCCTCACAAGTGTATCCTACATCCATTCACAAATGAGCACACTAAGACCCAGAGATTAGATAATACATCCTACACTCTGCAGTTTATGATCTGGTAGAAGCAGGGGCTTCACCCCAAAACTCTCTGGCTCCAAAGCTGGTGTTTTTGCTGCTACATCAAAAAGGCATCCCCAGGCCCCCAAAGCTGGGGTCAAAACCCTTCAATCCATGATGAGCCACCAAGGCACTGACCCCTGATGCCCACTAAGGGTCCATGGATCTCTGTCCCCAACATCTTGTCTGAAATACTCCCTACTGCCCCCAGCACAATGCCAAGTACAGGGAGGACGCTGACTCTTAGGGCATCTCATGGCCTCCTGCACGGACACAGAAACTTTTGTCTTGTTCATAATATAATTTATGTGTATAATTGTATTTTAAAAGCAAATCATAAGCATTTTGCAACTTCTCTTGACAACTTCATTGTGTTCATCAAATGGAGCCACCTAATAAAAACATCCAGCTGTTACAGGGAGACAGAAGTAGTCCAACCTCTCAGAGATCTCAGCCGGGTTCCCAGCTCTTGTCTTTAGTAAGGTGCTAACCTATACTAAGCCTCAGTCTCCTCATCTGTCAGATGGGGATAATAACACCCACACTACCACACTGGGACATTCATCGCGAGATATGAGAAGTGACCTCGGTAGCATCTCCAGCTGGCTCCCTGCCGGGTGGCCGTTCCCCACTTTGGGGAGCCACTTGCACAGAGGAGATGTCAACGGGGGGTCTGGAGTCAGGAAGCCTGGGTCGGATCTTGGCTCTGTTGCTTTGCCATTGTGCACTCTTAGTAAGTTGCTCGTTTATAAAGCCAGCATGACGGCACCAGCTCATAGGATTGCTGTTGGAGTTAAGTGCACTGGAAAGCATTTTCTAAGCGATTGTTTCATTTTGCTTTTCTTGAGACAAGGTCTCACTCTGTGATTCAGGCTAGAGTGCAGTGGCGTCACCATAGCTCAGAGCAACCTCAAACTCCTGGGCTCAAGTGATCCTCTCTCCTCAGCCTCCTGAGTAGCTGGGACTACAGGCATGTGTCACCACATCCAGTGAATTTTTCTATTTTTTGTAGAGATGGGATCTTGCTCTTGCTCAGGCTGGTCTCAAACTCCTAGGCTCAAGTGATCCTCCCACCTTGGCCTCCCAAAGTGCTGGGATTACAGGTATGAGCCACCACACCAAGCCCCAAGCTATTATCACTAGTTGGAAGTCCTTTTAATTTTGGCCCTGCCCGTCATCCCAGAGTGGATTAGGATTGGTCCAGTTCTGCTATTAATAGCATCTCATTCCCCTTTGCCCTGACAGGCTGGCCGTGGGCCTGGGCCCTGTTCTCTTCAATGTTCTTTCTCTTTGGGACTCTTCCCTGAGGACTGCGGCTGGGGACCGTGGCAGCCATTGTGAGACCACGAGGAAAGATACTGCCCAGGAAATTTCCAGGAAATTCCTTCCCATCATTTCTCAGGAAATTTGTGTTTTTCCCAATCCCAAATGCAAGAAAAATTAGCCCAAAAGTTGAAAAAAGGGAAAAAGTATGATAATCCTCTTCAGAGAATTAAACATGATCAACATGGAGAGGCGACTGGTTCAAAGGAATCCACGGTGCCAGGTCAAAAGCAGGGGCAGGAAACTCGGGCGCACAGAGTTGAATGGAGGGTAAGGTCGAAGTTTCTGGACCCAGGATGGGCATGCGTGGGGGAAACCCAGAAAACCAGCCACCCTCAAACCAGTCCGCCCCACCTGCGCTGCCAGTGCCTGCGGCGGGCCCTGCCTCTGTCTATGGCGTTATTCCTGCAAATAAAATGAATGTTAATGACTTGTGTGTGTAGAATATTCTTGGTACAGATCCGTGAGTGGTGGTCTAAGGACAAGCAAACCGTGTCTGAGGATTCAGTGTGATTCTGCACGGTGTTAACCGTGCTGAGAGATCTGAATGTCAGCGGCATTTGAATCCCACCCAATACACTTGCTGGCCTTTCCCAGTGTCTGAATATTCACCGTAGGTTACAGTTTTTTGTGAAGCAGATGAAATATCTTCCCCATGAAAAACGTAACCCAATAGATGAAGCTCCAAGACACTATGCTGAATGAGAAAAAGCCAGATACAAAAAGACAAATGCCTTATGATTCTGTTTATAGGAGGTCCCTACAGCGTCGGACTCGCAGAGGCAGAAAGTGGTGGGTTCCACGGGCCATGGGAGGGATGGGGAGTCAGTGTTTAATGGGGACAGAGTTCCAGTTTTGCAAGATGAAAGGAGTCCCGGAGAGGGATGGTGGTGATAGTTGCACAACAGTGTGAATGTACCTAATGCTACAGAATTGTGCACTTAAAAATGGTTAAGATGGGAAATTTTATGTGTATTTTTACCACAATAATAATAATTTTTTAAAAACCTTATATTCTTCCTATTGCCCAAGTCCAAGATGCTTTTGGCCACATGCCTCAGAAATTTTTCTCCAACTGGAATATTCACCATGAAACAAAGATCAAGATTATGGGACAGGATGAATCTTTTAAATAGTAGATATCTGTAGAACTATCTTAAAATTTTTCAAATTACTTTTTTCAACATTTAGCTTTTACTAATATTCCTTTCTTTCAATATTTTCTATTATCAAATGTCTATATCAGTTACAGATCATTTTTGTTATTAAAATATACAATATTGTCATAATGTATTGGTTTATAATAAGAAAACACGCATTTATGATTTTCTTTTACTGAAAACCTCTGAACCTGTTTACTATAGTCACCCTTTTTATTATTATTATTATTTTTTTTTGAGACAGAGTCTCACTCTGTTGCCTGGGCTAGAGTGCTGTGGCGTCAGGCTAGCTCACAGCAACCTCAAACTCCTGGCCGGGCTTAAGCAATCCTCCTGCCTCAGCCTCCCGAGTAGCTGGGACTACAGACATGCGCCACCATGCCCGGCTAATTTTTTATACATATATTTTTAGTTGTCCAGCTAATTTCTTTCTATTTTTTTAGTAGAGACAGGGGGTCTCACTCTTGTTCAGGCTGGTCTCGAACTCCTGAGCTCAAATGATCAGTCCGTCTCAGCCTCCCAGAGTGCTGGGATTACAGGCGTGAGCCACGGCGCCCGGCCACCCATTATTATTTAAAAGCATGTAAATACAGTGTTTTGAAAAAATACAGCATAACTTAGGGTTTGGGGAATTCTGATTTCTCATTCTGGAGATTAATATCTGTGGGGAATTTGGAAGCCGTGACGCTGACAGTCCGAGGCGAGAGCGTGCCAGAAGTCTGCTCCAACCGGGCACTGCCCCCAGCAGGCTTGTTAGGTGGATAATAAACGTGTGTGTCGTGTGAGCACCTTCAGTTGAGTGTCTGATGCTGCAGGCAACATCCTCGTTTCTGTCTTCCCGACACTTCTTAAAATTACTTTAACTTTCATAGCTGATATTGATATGACAACTGTTGGACGTTGAGATTTTATACCTTTCATTCATTCAGCAGATGTTCTAGTGTCGAGCCGCTCTACGGCAGGCACTGGGCCGGGAGCTGGGAACACATCAATAAGTGAAAGGTCAAGCTTTGCCCAGTGGCAGCATCGTAGCCAGTGAGGTTTATCCAAGGTGCAATTATTGCTAATTGAAAACTTTTCCCAGTACCCCGCCAAGACGACTGGAATTACGGTCAGCACTGGCAATTTTTGACAGTCTCTATGGCCACTGAATTTAAAAAAGAAAAAAAAAAAAAAAGAACGCATAGTCTAGGCGTTGAAATGGATGAACAAACGAAAGTTTGCACGTGATTTAAAAAGTCACGAGCACGTCGGCCGGTGACAGCTCTTGAACTGGGTGCACAGTGGTTGGATCTGCGCTCTGCTCAGTCTTCCCAAGGAGGGTGCGGCCCCCCCGCTCCTCCCCATCACAGGGGAAAGGAAAAGAGCTTTGTCCAGGTGAAGCCAGAGAGAGGTGACAGGTGAACTCAGGGTGGATTAAATGATGAATCCGCGTGCCTTTTGGATCTTCACTGCTAACGCCAGGTTAATTTGGAATCAAAGGCTTAGCATTTCGCGTGAAAAAAGTGTAAGAGCTGAGAAACTTTGCTTGAGATTGGCATGTGTATCAGTCTGCACGAGCTGCTGTAACAAAGACCCAGACGGGCGGTTTAAACGGCAGACATCTATTCTCTCACAGTCCTGGGGGCTGGAAGTCCGAGATCAAGATGTCGCCGGGCTGATTCCTTCCGGGACTTCTCTTCTTGGCTTGCATCCGCCGTCTTATCCCTGTGTCCTCACATGGCTGTCCCTCTGTGCGTGTCTGTGTCCTGATCTCCTCTTCTTATAAGGACCCCAGTCAGGGGTCATCAGGGTGGATTAGGGCCCACTCTGATGACCTCACTTTAACTTAATGACCTCTGTAAAGACCGTATCTCCAAATATAGTCACATTCTGGGGTACTGGAGACTAGGACTTCAACATCTGAATTTGGTGGGGGGACGACTCAGCCCGCAACAGCCCGCCTCAGCTGTTCCCTTGGCCATCTGTGATGCAGACCAACTGGTAATCCTCCCCCACCTTCACCGCTACCTTGCTACCACATTTCCATTTTCAAGGTGTGACAAGGCTAAGCTAGAATCATGAGGGACTAGACTCAAGGATCATGGGGTACATTTTACCCTATTGAGAGACTTGTTTTAAAGATGAATCTGAGATGCCAGGTGCAGTGGCTCACATCTGTAATCCCAGCACTTTGGAGGCAGGAGGATTGCTTGAAGCCAGGAGTTTGAGACCAACCTGGGCAACATAGTGAGACCCCATCTCAAAAAAAGAAAAAAGAAGGAATCTGAGAACACCCAAGTTGGGAGTAGATGCTTAGGCTAAATCTCCACTTTTAATGCTATTTTTCACTGTCCTGCCTAAAGAATATCTAGAGTCATTGCTTTATGCCACATGGGAGTTGTGAGTTGTTGACGACAATTTGCCTTTGTGTGTAGCTGGTGTCAGATTTCTTTACCCTGGCTCTCATCATTCTCTAATAGTGTGTTCATGCTGTGTTTAGGAAGGAATCTGTGATTTTCTTGTGCGTCATAGATTTTCACAGATTTGATGCATTTTACATGCCACTTTTTTATGTAGCATGCAGGTTTAGTTCCAAATAGTTGGGTGGGTCTGATGAAATGTGAAAGGAAAAATGACACCACATGTCAAGCAAACCTGCTTCCCATGAATGGAGCCCTGAATGCCTGCCCTGGCCATCCCACGTCAGTCCCTGGGCCCCCACCCAACCCGCCTCATCTCCCCCTGCCCAGAGCGCCGCTGCTGCCTGGGAGCCTCCCCGTGCCGCACCTTTCCCTGTTCCCGGGATGATGAAATGACTGCTCACGGCCTGGCCAGGGCAGGCAGAGAACATCCCCATTGTCCCTCTGGCCCAGCATTCTGAGAACAGAGCAAAGGAAGAGAAATGAGGGCTGTTTCTTGGGCAGTGGGGTGCGTTTTTTTTTTCTTCTCTTTAATTTGGGTTGAAATTTTTAGCTGTGAGCAATGCTTCCCTTGAGCCAGGGGAGGCGGCACCTGTGAATACTGATGAAGCCGAGAAGGGCCGAGAAGGGCCGAAAAGGGCCGAGGCCGGGTGCCAGGAGCTGCTCTGGGCAGCAGGGATGAGAGAAAGAGCCGCCAGCTCCTGGAAGAAGTGAGGCCCGCATCACGCCACACGGCCAGCCAACGGCAACCCCAGGTGGCTCCAACCGGACACAAAAGCAGCCCGTGGTCCTACCAGGAGTCGCTACCGCAACAGATTTCCAGGAACTGCTTCCCAAGGAGAAGCCACGCAGGGCCCCCAGCCCCGCTCTGGGAACGCACAGGCTGGGAGAGCCTGACCCGTCGGGCGTCGCAGCTTCCTGGAGGGGCCTGTCCGTGTGAGCTCATTGCACTTGTCAGTTTGGGCTTTTACATCGGGCAGGACGAAAATGTGTGGGATGTCATTACGGGGATTCCTCGGACCTTTCCCAGTGTGGAAAAGCCGTAGAGCAGACCCTTCGCAGCGCTGGCAAAGTCGGGGCACAGAGAAGATTATAACAGTGCAGGGCCGGTGTGGCGCGGCAGAGGGGGCGAGGGCCACTGTGGGGTCAGCAGGCCGGACTCTCGTCCCCACTGTGAGCAGCACTGGGGAAACAGGCTGTCCCTGTGTCTAACGCCTGTGTCTCCTTCTCCAGCATGGAGCAGGTGCTCGGTCATCATTCGTGGGGCCCCCAGCTGCCCAGTCGAGGTGGCGCAGCAATGCTTTGCCCGACGCTCTTGGCTGCTGCGGGCCAAGCAGCACTAAGTCCACTTGGAGCACAGTGATCCCTTCCTCCTGCGCTGGCGGGAGGTCTCGCCGTGACCCGGCCTGCCTTGCAGTCTCCTGTGGGCCAGGCCAAGAATCGTCTGGATCACCCCTGCTGGACCTCTGAGCTCACCTCTGGGGACAGCCACAAGGGAGGGAGTGAGGGCCACCCTCCTCCATGTGAGGCTGCATCCGATGACCCCACACAGTAGCCAGAGTAGCCTGGACAGCTTCTCCCACAGCCCACCGAGCAGCTGGGGTTCAGGGGTCATAAGATGTGGCCCCGCGTGAAAGACAGGCAATGCCAGGAACATCTTTGTGCCATAAATCACTAAGTAAATTTCTAGCACCTTCCTGTGTGTAGTGGGTGAATGAATAGTGGCCCCTCAAAAGATGCCCATGTCCCAACTCCTGGTACCCACAGATATGACCTTATTCAGAATAAGGGTTTTTGCAAGTGTAATTAAGGATCTCAAGATGAAACCATCAGGACTTAGGGTGGGCCCTAAACAGAACGTGTCCTCACAAGAAGAGGAGCAGACACAGAGACACACAGGGGAAGGGCCAAGGAAAGACAGGAGCAGAGACTGGAGGGATGTGGCCTAAGCCAGGGACACCGAGGATGGCGAGCAGCTGCCGGACGCTGGGAGAGAGGCCTGGAACAGACTCTCCCGCAGAGCCTCTAGAGGAACCCACCCTGCCGACACCTCGATTTCAGATTTCTGGCCTCCAGAACTGTGAGAGAATAAATTTCTGTTGGTTAAGCCACCCAGTTGTGGTCATTTGTTATGGCAACCCCAGGAAGTTGCATGCTGTAACATGTACGTATGCGTGTGCATTTGTACATGGAACATAAGCACTCCACATTAACGCCCTCCGTGCCCCACCGAGCCACAGAGCAGTCGGCGTAAAGCAGGAGCGGCACAGGGCAGAGGGAGGATACAGGCAAAATCCGGAGTCCTGGGTGCCCGTGGGCGGCCTGGCAGGGATGCGGTCCATCAGCAGAAACAGGAGGGACGGTTGGCCCCGGCACGTTTTATATCTTAAGCAGGTGATAGTGTGTGGGTGTCCGTGTTATATGATCATTATTTTCACCTCTATTCTTCTGAGTGGTAAATATTCATAATAGGAGGGTCTCTAAAAGGGCACAGGGTTTGGGGTCAGGCATTGAGTTCATCTGCACGTGCCTGCCTGTGGCTGAGGTCGGGCTCCAAAGCCCTCCGAGCCTCAGTTTCCTCCCTGGTCAAGTGGGGCCATGAGGGTGCCTCCTTCCAGCAGCGGAGAGGTCAGAGTGCCTGGCTGGGGTGGGCGCCCGGTCAGTCTCATGTATCCGGGCACGTGGCTGGTTCCTATGGCAGCCCAATCCTTTACAATAAGAAAGAAAACGAATGGCCACTTTTGTCATAACCCAATACCTCTTCCAACATGCCTTACAGCTTTGTGTAAATAACTTAAACTCAGGAAGGGGATGGCCACGCTGCCTTTGCTCAAAGGCCAGAATGCTCCCTGTGGGTGGCTGAGGAACAGGTTGCCCCTGCCCTACTTTTCACCGTCTAATATTAACTCCAGCAACTGGAAGGTGAGAAGTGCTCTGCTGCCCCAGACACTAGACACTGCCCTTGCTGTACCTGCTGTGAACATTTCCAAATGATGGTGAAGGCAGCTGGCGGAAGGCTTGACGCTCCCAGAGCCACGTCTCTCAGCCTCAGGTCATTAAGCCATCCTGGCATTGAGACAACCTCCCCACAGCAATCCTGGCTTAGTCAGATCATGTTCCTCCCTGGCTTCTGACACACTTGGAATAAAACCTGTAACTCACTCAACTCTGCTCACACTGGCCTCCTTTGTGGCCCTCAAACCTGCCAGGCTAGTTCCTGCCCCAGGGCCTTTGCACATGTTGCTCTCCTTGCCCAGAACACTCTGACCCAGCCCTTCACTTTGCTGACGTCCCTAGTCACTGAGTTCTCAGGCCTAAAGGCACCTCTTCTGTGAGCCCACTTCCTCTGGCTTGTCTCTTTTTCCACTCCCTGTGCTCTTTGTTCACTCCTGGCTGGTCTTGGTCCTGGTGGGGAAGGGAGAAGCCAGGACCTCAGGCAGCGAGTGGGTGAGCCTAGTTCTGGCAAGGGGCCAATTCCTGTTCCAAACACTGCAAGCCTACGATGCTCTGTGAGGCCAGATGCTGAGGACACAGGGTGGGCAGAAAGGCATGGCTTCCACCCTCAGGGAAGCTAAATTCTGTCATGGGAAAGGCAGAAAGGAGGTGGTGGGGTGTTCTAGAAGCATGTGGGATGGAGGGAGGCACCACCTCAGCTCTGGGGGAAGTAGGGAGGTCTTCCTGGAAGAAGCGACTTTGAAGGTGAGACGGGAGGGCCGGGTAAGAGTGAGCATGTGAGCAGAGCAGGTCAGAGGGTTCCAGGCAGAGGGACAAACAGGCACAAGGCTGGGAGTAAAGCGTCCACTGAGGCCGGGGCGTCCCTCCCTTCCTTCCCAAAGACCTGGGGCCGCTCACATTAACTCGGCCTCAGGGACGAGAAGTTCTGCCAGAGGGAAGAAGGAAGTCCCTTCCTCCCACCCCCTCTCTTCGGGAGCAGCCTGGGGCCTCTGGGACACCCTGGAACAGCAGGGGGAAGGCCCTGGCCAGGCTGGCATGGCAGCGACTCCCTCAGCACGGATAATTGGGGTGCCCCTCCGTCCCCCCTTTCCCACGGCCGCGGGCGGGCCCTCCCTCCCGGTTGTGCCAGCTCAGGCTCCCACCCACCCACCAGGCAGGAACCGAGGGCTGACAGGCTCCACTCGCTGGAGAGAGATAATGACGAGCCTCTAATAACAGCTGAAACAAGCAGAGAGCCTCACCACTGCGGTCGGAGCCGGGAAGGCCAGGCGCGTCTCTCCGGGGTTTTCGGCGGAATGAAGCAGGCCAGAGACACAAAGGGCGGAGAGCAGGCAGCAGGCTGACCTGCAGGGCCAAGGACTCGGGCCTGGCGGGGACTCGGCGGGGAGGACAGTGTCTTCCCGACACGAGAACAGCCTTGGCCACGCTGAGCTTGGAAGCCCCTGGCTTCAGATCTGCCCATCGGACCCACAGAGCTCAGGCCCCTGCATCCTCTCTCGGCCCCAGGAAGCGAAGAGCAGAGAACAGAGCCAGGCCCAGGTGAGGCCAGGCCTGCCACAGCTGCGGGAGCTCCGGGAGCAGATCCACGGGCCTGGCCTGAGATCCGCCGGTGATCTTGGAGCCCATTCGACGACAAACAAGCGTCAGTGGTCAGTCCAGAGCTGTGCACTCTGCAAGGCACTGTGGTCTCTGGGGCCCAATCGCCGAGTCTGAACCCTGGCTCATGCACTTCCTGTGCAACTTGACCTCTCTGTGCCTTTGTTTCCCCATCTGCTACGTAGGAGTGACGTTGGTACTCCTGCCATAGTGTTAGCACTGCAGTGCTCTAGTACTCCTGGAGGTTGCCGTAGCACTGATGAGTGAGCCCGCACATGTGAAGTGCAGCACCTGTCCCAAAGGAGGGGGTTGATAGGTGCCAGCTGCAATTGGCTGAAATCAGCCTCTTCCTGCCCTGTAAGGGATCCTTTCCCCATGTAGGTGGTGGCTGTCCTGGGACAGATGTGCTAAGGCCGCTGGGGTCACAGATGCTCTTGGGAGGCCTGACGGCCCACAGGGGGCTGGGAGAGCCACAGTGGACACGGTCGGTGTGGGCCCCTGGTCTGGAGGGACCTGCAGTCCGATGGGAAGAACAGACAACGGCAAGACTGATATGTAAGAAGAGCCACTGTTCCCCTTGCCGTCCAGAGGTCTGTGAGGCCAGCGCCTGCAATGTGAAAACAAAATCCCACGCCGTCTGGTTTCCCCCAAGCAGTCCCCTGATGCCACTCTCGCCAAAGTCCCCGGCCAGCTTGACCTGGCATCCAGAGGGTGCAGCTTGGCCTGTGCGCTGCTGGACATCCCATGACACCTGGCCGTATCCACCCCACGCCTCCTCCCCTCCCAGCTCCGACTGAACTCCTTGGTTCCTTTTAGGGCCCAGAGCCCTCTGGTGACCCCTGCAACCTTGGGGTCACTCACGGATCCCTCCCGAGCCCTTCTCTCTGACTGCTCTCCCAGGGCAGTCGCTTCCTCTTCCTCTCCTGAAGTTGCAGTTACCGTGGTGATGCTCATGGCATCTATTGGGTTGAATAGCATGTCTCCCCCAACACCCCAAATCTGATGTCCACCTGGAACATCAGAATGTGAGCTTATTTGGAAATAGGGTTTCTGCTGACATCATTAGTTAACTTAATATGAGGTCACACTGCAGCAGGGTGGGCCTTAAACCCAATGACTGGTGTCCTTAGAAGACGGCCATGCGAACACACGCAGGGAAGACCACCACGCGCAGGATGAAGGCAGGCATTGCAGCGCTACAGCTGCAAGCCAGGAACACCAAGAGTTGCCGAAAACCACCAGCGGCCGGAAGAGATGAGGAAGAATTCTTCCTTTGAGCCTTTGGAGAAAGCATGGCCCTGCTGATTTTGGACTTCGGCTCCAGAGCTGAGACAATACATTTCTGTTGTTTTAAGCCACCCTGTCTGTGGTCATTTGTTGTGGCAGCCCCAGGAAGTTAACGCAGCCCTCGCTCCGCATCTCACCATCATCTCCCGGGCTTCCCACCTGAGTCTCCATCTGCCTACCAGACAACGCACACCCAGCTCTTCCAAAACGATTCTCTCCCCTGAGACCTGTTCCCACTCTGGAATTCCGCATCTGGGGCATGGCACCAACTGGCTGCCCAAACCAGATCCTCCCTGCCCTCCACCCCCGAAATCCAGTGACTCATCAAGCCCTTCACATTCTCCCGTGGAGACTAAAGAGACACAATCAAATGCAACGCCAGAACGCTTGGTGGGAGCCCAGCCTTCAAAACAAACAAAGCCCAACCATAAAAGGCAATATTGGAACAATCGGGAAAATCTGAACACAAACTGGACAGCAGGTGCCATTCTTGTTGGATTTCCAAGGTGCGACACTGGTCTTATCATTAAGGAGGAAAATGTCAGCCAGGTGCAATGGCTCATGCCTGTAATCCTGGCACTCTGGGAGGCTGAGGCAAGAGGATCCCTTGAGGTCAGGAGTCAGAGACCAGCCTGAGCAAGAGTGACACCCCCCCCAACTCTCTACAAAAAAATAGAAAAATTAGCCAGGCATGGTGGCGCATGCCTGTAGTCCCAGCTACTCCAGAGGCTGAGGCAGGAGGATGGCTGAGCCCAGGAGTTGGAGGTTGCAGTGAGCTATGATGACGCCACTGCACTCCAGCCTGGGTGACAGAACAAAACTTTGTCTCCTTAAAAAACAAAACAAAAACAAGGAAAATGTCCTCCTTTTCAGGAGATGCAGCTGAGGAACTTAGGAGCGAAGTGTCACCATGTCAGCAACTGACTTTCCAATGGTTCAGAGAAAGAAAACCCACCTACCTTGCTATCTCTTAAGAGAAAAACAAAGAGGAGACGTGTTAATGATTGTTAGATCTAAGTGGAGATAATGGTGTTCATGGTATTGCTCTTTCAACTTTTCAGTAGGGTGGGAATTTTTACAGTAAAGAGTGGGAAATCTTTTGACCCCTCCCCGGTGCTCTGCCCTCTCTGCCCGCACTCTGCTCTGGGCCACTCTCTCCCGCCCGGGTGTCTCTGCTCCGTCTTGCCAGCCGGGTCCCCGACGCCCAGCCCATGGTCCACGCGGCAGGCAGAGTTCTCTTTCCAAAACCAGAGTTTATCATGTCCCTTCCTTGCTTGAAGCTGAAGCCTGCTAAGGGGACAAGAGTCAGATGCCTCAGGTGACTTGTGAGGTCCTTCGTTACCCCCCAGCCCCTCACAACTCTCAACGACAGACTCAACGTTCCAGCTGCTCTTATCTGCTGCACACGCCCGCTCATCCGTGACCTTCGCTCAGAATGTCCTTTCCTCCCTCTCCATCACCTGCTCTGGCTTCAGGTCTCCACCTAGACGCGCCTTCTCTGCGTCACGCCCCTGCACCCTGTGCTCTGTGGGGCGCACACTCTGTATGTGACCCATCGAAGCTCGTGCATTGTGTGGCAAATGCTTTCTACAGGGGGGCGTCTTTCCCCATCTAAGGTGACCTCCACGAGGGAAGGATTGGAACTGTTTTACTGTCACCTCCTGTCCACCTGGCAAGAGACCTGGCACCCTGCAGACAGGTGTTGAATGTGTCCCCCAAAGTTTGTGTGTTGGAAGCTTGATTTCCGCGTGGCAGCGTTAGGAGGTGGGGCCTCACGGGAGGTATTCGGGTCCTGGGGGCATTGCCTTCGTGAGTAGATTAATGCCATTATTGGGAAGTGGGTTCTTTCTGGAAGGACGAGTTCGGCTCCCCTTGCCCCCTCCCCTTGCCCCCGTTTGCCCTTCTGCCATGGGATGCCGCAGCTGGAAAGTCCCCTCCAGATGTGGCGCCTTGACCCTGGACTTCCCAGCCTCCAGAACCGGGAGCCAGTCAGTGTCGGCTCATCATCCATCGCCGGGTTTCTGGCACTCCGTTACAGCCGCACAGTACGCGGTAAGGAACTGACGAGGGCACGAATGCACGGGCCACGGAGGGGTGGACGGACGGGCGGGAGAATGCGCGGATGGAGGACGAGTGGGCGGGGGGAACGTGGGTGCACGGAGCAGCACAAAGGTGCAGCAACGCCCCAGAGGGGGTGCGGGCCGGACTTAACTGCGGGAGGCTTATCGGAGGAGCTGAGAGGGCAGCATTTTAGGGACCGCTGCAGCTAAACGAGCCTTCCCCTTTGCCGGGGCCCAGACCCCGCTCTCTACTGCGTGGCCTCCCCTCATCCTCATGGAAGCCCTTGGAGTGAGACATTTTCCCTCTTCCTAAGTCTCATTTCATTGGTAAATGTTATTTTAATACAATTAAAAAATAAATTACATGTGCACATGGTACAGCATTTAAAGGCACAAAAAGGTGGACAATAACAAAGCACCTTTCTGCACTGCTAGGTCCGCAGACTGTCGTGGACGTAGTAGGAGCTCAGCAAAAACGGGTGGAATCGAAAGGCATTTTATACGTGGAGAAGCTGAAGCTCCGTGAGGTTCGGGAAGTTGCCCAACGCCTCCCAGCGTGACAGGTCGGCAAAGTCTGGGGTTGAAACCAGGTTGCCCTGACCCCAGACGTGCCCTGTCCGCCTGGTGGGAGACGTCGGTGAGGACAGCAGGCGCGGAGGGGAGCGCAGGCGCCAGCTCAGAGGAGGGACGGTCACGGCGTGTCCTGTGGCCAGAGCAGAGGGTTTGCATCACGAAATGGGGGTGACGCTGGAGTTGGCGTCGAGGCCTTGAGTGCCAGCCTAAGGGGCAGAGTGGCTGTAAAGGGCGGGGCTGAAAACAGCGGCAGAGCAAGAGGGCAAACCCTCTCACGGCTCGGAAGGCAGGGAGCCCGGGCGAGACCCTGGGAAGCCGATGCCCCAGAGTGGGACGGAGAAACAAGCCAAACACGCTCTTGCAGCCTGAGCCGAGCCTTCTGGGCCTCGTTCTACCTGCTCATCCTCACCAAGTGCTCATGAATCACCTCCTGGCTCATGGAAGGAACATGCCATCCTGCCCACGCAGGGGGCCTGGTGGGCCATGGCCGTGCCCAGCAGAGCCCTGGCTGTACCAGGGCCGCCGCCCCCTCCTCCTCCTCCTCTGAGTGCTGACTCCAATTATCCGGGTGCAGGGCCTGGCTTCTACCCCCACCACAGCTGCTGTTGGGGTTGGGGGTGTCCCAGCCCCTCCATCCTTCTCCAGGAAGGCAGGGAGGGTGTAGTGACTCAGCATTAGGAGTCCCACCTCCTGGTTCTGGTTTTGCCACTAAATATCTGTGTGACCCTGAGCAAAAGTCCTTGATGCTCTGAGCCTCAGTCTTTACGTCTGCGAATGGGATGATGCCTTCTCTTTGCAGGATGCCAAGAGCAGTAAAGAAACACTGCATGGAGCTCCTAGAAGGCACACAGTAAACGTCAGTCCCAATCTCTACTTCTTTCTCAGGGCCTTGATTTCCACATCTTTGAAATGAGGGTGATTGCTAAAGATAGTGGCAAAATTATGGGGAGCTCCCCGCTAAGGCAAAGCTGGAGCTGGGCATAGGGCTGGCGGCCGCCCTTGGCAGCTCTTGCACCGTGGCTTGGAAGATGGCCACACTCACTACCATAGCTGGAAATCCCTGGCATTCCTTGGGTTACAGATGCATCCCTCTAGTCTCTGCCTCCGTTTTCATGTGACTTTCTCCCTGCATGCGTCTCTCTGTCCAAATTTCCCTCTTCTAAGGACACCAGTCATTGGATTAGGGCCCAGCCTACTCCAATATGACCTCATCTTAGCTCAACTGTATCTATAAAGACTCTATTTCTGAAGAAGGTCGTATTCTGAGGTTCCAGGTGGACATGAATTTTGGGGGGACAATTCATCTCAATACAGAGAGGACACGGATGGGATCCCAAGTGAGGGCCTATTGCCACCGTGGCCTGTTACATCGTCTGTGATCAGCGATCGCGAGCACTGGCCAGATGGGTCCCAGGATCACGTCCAATACATACACACTCTGGCCCCTGCTGCCCACACAGCTTAACGTCAGCAAAAACTCTTCACGAAGTACTGCCACGTGGGAAGGGAGATGAAACCAGGCAGCAAGGCTCTCCCAGGATCTGGAAGAGGCTGCTGGGAGTCCGAGTCTCCACACCGATGATGGAGACTGAGCACTGCAGGGGGAGATGGGGAGCACGGCCCCACGGGCTCACTGGGCTCGACGGAAGTGCCCCCCGTGAATGCCCAGATCCCATGTCGCATCCTCTGCTGGCCCCAGGTGCCTCTCCCTGCTCACCTGGGCTGGGCTGAGTGCCCACGCGCTGACTGCTCTCTGCCCAGTGCCTGGCCCCTTCAAGGACCGACAGATCCTTGGTTTTCCCAGCTGTCTCCTGTGAGTTGATACCTATGGGCCATATACAAGGGGGAACTTGCGCCGGGGCAGGAGAGAAGAGGGAGACGGCTATGGAGAGGCAGCCAGGGATAACGCATCCGCAATCACCAGAGATCACTTATTGGGCACCTAAGTTGTTCCAGGTGCTTTACACCCAGGTCACAGGGCTCCTGAGAGGAATCCACACTGTCTGTTAAGCTGAGTCCGCAGGTGAGATCAAATAAGAGCGTGGTGGATAATGACTGATTAGGGTGACAGTTGGCTGAGGGCTCAGCACAATAAACCCGTTAGTACCCTATGGAGGCAAAGGGTTCCCTGAGCTCTCGCCTGGCCAACAGCGGACTTGAGCAGAGTGGAGTCCGCCTGCTCCCTGCTGTCTGCCCTGGCACACGCAGGAGACCATACACACCTGGGGCGAATGAATGAATGAATGAACGGAAGGGTCACCTCCTGCTGTGCCCGGACATTCTCCAGCAAGAGTCCCATGGAACAGCACCACGCCTCCCTCCTGCAGGGTCGGGGGAGGGTGGGTTTGATTTTCCCAAAATAAAAGGGTGTGGGGACGGGAAGTGTGGCTCGCTGGCCCCACCCTAACTGCCCTGGGCATGAAGCCAGCAGTCAGGTTTATTTTCAGCAGAGTATTTTGGAGTGTACACAAGCCTTATTTTAGCTCTCAGGGTTGCTCCTGTGCTGTGTGAAGTCACCTGTTTGTCACTCACATGCTCCCCGGTAACTGCCTGCCCTGAGACGAAGACAGTGGTTGGGCAGCCTTCCCAGGGACTATGGACTGGGATGGGCTTTGCCCCGTCCCGAGCTGGGACACTTTCAGGGCCTGTTGCACCTGTCTGGGAACGAGAGGGTTCTGCAGGGCAGGCTGGCTCCATCGGTCTGGCCCAATGTCCAGATGATCCAGACCCAGACCCTCGCTCTTCCACTGCCCACGCAGACCACCTTGCTAATCACCAACCCTACCTGCATTTCCTTACCTGCCAAATGGGACAAACAGCCCTTAAGTATAGTTCAAGGTTCCTGTGAGACTAAAACAAGATGCTAGCCCTCAAAGAACTGTGGGAGGAAAAATAACCCAAACCAAAGCTACTCTGCAGCCTTAACTAACACATGACTTTCCTCCCAGGTGGTGGTACGCATTGTCACACCCCTAATCAAACTCACCGGGAGAGCTGCAGTATTTTGGGAATCTGGTTGTTTTGCTTTCTTGTTTTCCAGCAAACAAATACTGAGTGTCTAATTCAGTGGGGCACACATTTAATCATGCCATTGTCCTGCTTAAACTATTTTGCTGGCTCCCTTTTGTATACAGCATAAAATCCAAAACATTCTCCTGAATCTGCCAGGAACCAGCCTCACCGAACCACTTGTTGCCCTCCAATTTCACACCTCCTGGGCTCAACTGCCTGCCCCGGAGAACTCCTGCTTACCCCACGCAACCAACTCAAAGGGCCTCTTCTCCGAAAAGGCCCTGTGGTGTCCTGGGATTTTACGGCCTTGGCGTCAGAGGCCTTGGGTTGAAGTCCTAGCTCCACCTTGTGACTTGGCAGATCACTCCAGCTTTCACTAGGGTGACTCATGCCAGTTTGTTTTACAAATTGGATGGCAGAGCCTCTCAGATTAATCTAAAGACAAAACCAAAAAGCCAAACCCATCACTTGACTCTCACTAACGTTGCTGCCAGCCTGGAGCATGACAGGTTTTAAATCTGGGGCTCAGCATTCCGGGGCACTCAGTCCACTCTCGAGCTGACCACCCGCCTCCAGAGAAACACACACTGTGTCTTCTGCAGTGTCAACTGGAGGCTTGATGGTGGCTTGGAGTCTCACTCCGCGGGAATCCAGATCACCCCTCGTGGCCCTGGGCTGTAAAACCTGCTTTTTCACAAGAGCTCACTCCAATCTGAGATCAAAATTGAGTTACAAAGGTCCCAGCCTGTCCTGAGCAATTTGGTTGGCAAGGCAAGATGGATATAGCGCAGACAGAGGACAATTAGTAGCACTTAACAGCTAGCTGACCATTAAACAGTCCTTCTGCCTGGGGCAATGCTGGAGTCGGTACCGACTCCACCAGCCCTGAATCTCAGGAAGAGGGACCCGGGTGTCTGCAGTCTGGACACCGTTCCAGAAGGTCCTTCCACAAGTGTTTCGAAACCGAGGGTGCATGTGTGTTGTGGGAGCGTGGGCGGGGCTCCTCTCCTGAGCTGTCACTGGTCAGCCTCGAGGCCTCTGCCCCTTCGCCTTGTCCTCTGGGGCCCCTGTCTTCTCCTTCCAGGGCCTGTGCGCCCAGCTCTCCCTGGCCAGCTCACACGCACACCCGTGGAACCCTCCAGCCCCTCGGAGGCACCTCCTCACCCAACGGACGCCTCGAGGGCTCCTCACATTTAACGTGATCGTCACCTTTGTGGCTCTGTCCTCGCCCTATACACAGCCTGTGAACCGGCATCCTCCTCCATGCCACCCTTCGCTCACACCCCACACTCATGCCAAACCCCAAATACCCCTCAAACGCACCCTCTGCTGCCTCTCCCTCACCGCGCGCCACCCCGCACCACGTCGTGCCTCCCCCACCCCCACCCTCTCAGATCCCTCCTGCTCCCCCAGCCCGGCCTGCGGCCAGACCTTGAAAAATGCAACTCTGACCTCCTGCCTGGACCTCTTCAGGGCCTTCCCCTGGCTTAGGACAAAAACCAAAGTCATGGCAGGGTCTAGCTACAGAACAGAACAGAACAGGGCTTGAAGCCGTTTAAGCAGAAAAGCAAGCTGTTAAGGGGCCGTAGGCGGTTGGCCTTTCTCAGGAGGGCGAGCGAGCTGCCACTGCCACTGCGGCTGGCCACCAAACGCCTCCACGAGACCTCTGCTGTGCTGATCTGGAAACCGGACGGCTGTGCAGCCAGCCCGGGAAATGAGCTGTTGGTGCTTTTTTGTTTTTTCAAAGATGAGATCTTGGTCTGTCGCCCAGCTGGAGTGCAGCGATGACGACAGCTCCCGGAAGTCTCCAACTCCTGGGCTCCAGCAACCCTCCTGCCTCAGCCCTGAGTAGCTGGGACTGCAGGCACTTGCCCCAACACCCAGCTACTTTTTTCTATTTTTATTAGACTTGGGGTCTCGCTCTTGCTCAGGCTGGTCTCGAAGTCCTGAGCTCCTGCCTCGGCCTCCCAGATGCTGGGATTACAGGCGTGAGCCACCGCGCCCGGCCGTCTTCAAGGAAACCCTCCCAGGTTTGCAGCTTCTTCCCCCCCCCCCCCGCCCCAACCCATTGACATCTTGGATCCATCTGGAATGATCTTGGTAGACGGCGTGAGGTAGGAATGCAGCAGCTCTTTCCAGCTGTCTCAACCCCATTTATCAAATTTTTTCTAATTTGAAACTCCACTTTTATCATAAATTTTTCACGTCTCTAATTCAAGCCAGATTCATGATCTTCCTGTGCCGTGATGTACTTCATATCTTTCTTTAATCCAACTTTTCAAACTTTATTTTTATTTTTTAATTATGGCAAAATATACACAACATAGACTTTATCATTGTGATCATTTTAAATGCACAGCTCAGTGGCACTAGGTACATTCGCAACGTTGTGCGCCCATCACCACCAACCAGCTTCGGAACTTTTTCGTTCCAAACAGCTCATTCTGTTTAACCATCAAATGACACATGACGTTTTGCTGAAATAAAATCGTAGCCTCACGTCTACGGAGTGCTGTCAGGTAGGTCTGTGCCTGCCCTGTGCGTGGGGTCACTCAAACGGCCCACGGCATTCTTTTTCTATTCAAGCCACACCATGTCACTTGGCTTTCCCTCGATGAGGACCCCATTCATGGGTTGAATCGGCCTCTGTTCCTTGGCGACAATTAATATGAATGGTATACATGATTCTTGCCACAGGCTCTCAACTTAGTAAATGACTCAAGAAACTAAGGAAAAAAAAACAACAAAAAACTAAGGGCTTCTTTGAGGAAAATGGCTTTCAATTGCAAATGTTCCCTGTAAGAGAAGCCCTGCCTTCAGATCAGCAGATGTAGGGGTGACTGGTCATTTTGGCACAAGCACATGCTGTCCTCGTCATGGTTGGGTTCCAGACACAATTTACACAGGAATGGTGTGGTTAGAAAGTGGTCAGCAGGATGACTCAGAATGGTTATCTGGAAACAAGCACATAAAACTAAAAAATGTGCACAGAGCTCACGGTTTCCAAGAACAGAGTCAGGGTCTACAGCGTGATTCGGTCTGTTGCCCGTTGCAGGCAGGGTGGGATGAAGAGCGGGCGGGGAGATGAGGCGTCACCAGAGGGAGGACGAGTTGGGAAGGCACTTGCTGAGGCTGTCCAGGGAGAAGGGGCCAGGCCCTGCCGGCAGCGCGCTGGCAGCAGGGCCAGGAGGGATGCTCCTGAGGTCTCAGGCACACGTGGGGGAGCGGAGTGAGCACCGTGAGAGGAAGGAAGGTCTGTGGTGTCAAGCACGGAACCGGGCACAGGTGCAGGAGACGCTGAGTCCCCCGCGTGTAGTGGGCACAGGCACCCTCGCCCGCCCTCGACCACGCCCACATCCTCATCCCAGGACCCCTGAACACTTTCCTTCACATGGCAGAGGGATTCGGCACATGTGGATTTACGGATGTTGACGTGGGGAGACCATCTGGATTAGCCAGGTGGCCCCGTGTAATCACAAGAATCTGAGACAGAGGCAGGACAGTCAGTCACAGATGGGAAGATGCTACAGTGTGGGCCAGAAGACGGAGGGAACGGCCGAAAGGCGGGTGGCTTCTAGAAGCTGCAAAAAGCAAGAAATGGATTTTCTTCTATGTCTTCAACGTGGGTCTGCAGGCCTAGGAGAAAGATCTGGGCCAGAGAGAGACACAGCGGCGAAGGGACCTGGGCTAGGCAAGGCCCAGGAGGGAGCTCAGAGGAAGGCTGGGGACAGAATGGTCTCGAGAAGTACCGGAGCCCCAGAGGCAGAGCAAGACAGAACACAAAAGCACACGGGGCAGTGGCAGCCTGGGACGGGGCAGTGGCAGCCTGGGACCGAGCAGGCGCAGTGTGGGGGGAGCGGTCTCAGGCGTGCCGGGGGCGTAAGGCAGCTAGAGCGTGAGGGGCCCGCAGTCCCGGGGCGGCACCGCGTAACGGCAGGCGGAGGGAAGGCACCTGCAGATCCGGGAGCCTGAAGACAAGGGGGTTGACCCTTTGTCCCAGCAAGCGCTGGATCAAATTCCCCTGCACAGGCCCGAAGTTCCCTGCAAATTACACACAACCGGGCTTTTCTTTCTCAGGGGAAAGAGGACTAGGAGAGCAAGAGGTGGCTCTTCAGTTTTCAAGTAAACCCCGTAATTTACGTGCACCTTTTTCAGAAACGAATTTTACAGGATTGCAAAAAAAAAAAAAAAAGAGGAACATAACTTTTTTTGGTAAAGTTGGTACAAGAAATTCTTGTCCAAAAATTATAGCAGTTCCCTACTCAGGATGGGGTGTAACTGAACCTGTCCCAAAAGTCGTGATGCTCAATGGACACAGGTCCCACCTTCCCCATGGGGCAGGGGTTCAAGTTGGTGCTCAGGCAGTGCTCCGCCGCTGTAGATCTGTCCAGATGGGGGGAGACGAGGGCGGTGCCCCATGACCACAGGCTGCTGCTGAGCTCAGGGGTTCTGAGTAGACCCTAAAGAGGCATCAGAGTAACCTTTGCACTGGTCCCTGGGCGAAATCTCACTGCTTGCTTTAAAGGCACCTGAGAAATGAGTCACCCCAGATTTTGACAAGTAATTTTTACTTAGTGGCCCCTTTTAGAGGGATGGAGCCACGAGGGGCAGAGCCAGGACTGGAGCCCACACGCTCCTTGCTCTCTGGGAAGACTCCCCATCGAACAGTCCAGGCTGCGTCTATTACAGCATCTGGTGGGTCATTTTTAAAAAATAAAAAACACATTACAGAAAACGTGGAAAATATAAAGTATACACAGCTTATCATCTAGAAAATCATCACCATTATGAAATACTTATCATTATCTCTCTACTCTTAGTGATTACATGAGCATTTATGCTTTTTCAGACACTTGTGTATATGTCCTGCACTTTCCCCTTTGTTTCGCGAAGTTGGGAAAATTCGGCGCTCCCTGAGGACAGCTGCCCACCTTGCTCCGCTAGCCCCAGTGCCTGGCACAGTGCCCAGCTCCGGTGGCTGCTTCATGGGACCGGCTGAACCAAGGGATGTCTCCGCTTGGCCGCGTCCCACCTTCCCGGGGCAGTCTCTTGTGCACGTCAACATTCACCTCGTGGGGCAAGTTTGCAGCACGTCACATGCTCTGTGGCTTTCCTGCCCGGGCTGGGCCGGCCCCCCCAGTCCTGGAGGTGGACAGCATGTGTGGCCCGGCAGCGAGGACAGAGAAGACCGAGGCTGGGAATCCCACCCCAGGCCGCATCCCGGACGGGGCTCGATGGGGCTGGGAGCAGGGCCCAGGTCCACTGTGAAGCCTGAGCTCCTTCTCCCTCACCCTCAGAGTGGGGAGATCCTGGAACGTCAGTGCCAAGGGCAGGAGACCCACGCCCTCGCCCAACACAGGACTGCGGGACGGGCCAGGAGTTAAGCCAGCGGCAGACTGGGGACTGAGCCTGGCCCAGCGTTTGCTCGGGCACATTCCCCAAACCCCTTTCAGAAGACCGGGTGTGGTGGAGGGCGGATTCCTGCCAGGTGTGAGAAGCACGCAGGGAGACGCAGGACATTTCCATGTTACAGCAGCTTATACCAGAAACTTCTACGGGAATGTAGAAGCTCTGACATCTGCCTCCGCTCAAGAGACAGGGATTCTTTTTCCCTCCCAGAAAACTTATTCCCCGAAGCCAAGCTGGTCACACTTCAGTCCGTGAGGGATGATGCTTTCCTTTCAGAAGTAGCCCTCAGCTGAAAATTGGAGAGGCAGGCGCTGCTGGGGCTGGGGATGTACAGCGAGTAACAGAGGGTCGGGCTCGGCTCCTGGCTGGGCTTTCAGGGTCAACAAGGCAGGGCCCCTTCTGTCTCATTCACTGTCACGGCCCTGGCTCGCAGCATGGTGCCTGGTATCCAGAATTATCTGGCGAAGGTGTGGAGGAGCTCCACGGCCAAGGTCCACGGCTTGGTGGAGACAGTGCTCCCACAACCCTGGCTACAATTTCAGCAACCAAAGTCAAGATGGTTGAGTATGGCACGAGACTTTCCCAAGGTCATAGCCGTGGAGCTGGGACAAAGGACGGCCACTTTTCTCTGATTTTGAGGCCTCTCAGGGGCAAGCAGATCCCAAAAGCGGCAAAAGCCACCGCCAGCAGACCCCTCGTGGCCAGTGTGCTGTCAGACAATCCAGCTGCCACATTCACAGGCTGGAGGCCACGACAAGCTGCGAGTAACACTGAAATCAGCCATTGGGGCTTCAGAGTGTATTAATAGGCATGGAAAATTCTTCGTAATTCGGAGGTTTCCATCGTAAAGGCATTTGCTTTAATAGGCTAACCTCAGAAGCGAGAGGATTTGAGGATCCCACCTCCTTGCCAATTTTATTATCAGAAAGATACTGATTTTGATACAAAATAGTAGCAAACTACAGAACCGCAGGAATCACGATACTCATAAGAACGTTTATAGAGCGTGACTGCGAGCACTCAGCAGACATCTCAGCTCATCGGGAGACTCGGCTCCTTCACGGTCTGACCACCGGCCAAACCAGGTCTCTAGACTTCTGGACTGGGACGTGTCCAGGTCTACCCTGCCGGCCCCCAAGGAAACAGGCAGAACATCCTTTCTGCCAACCATGAGGACAGAGAAAAGACACAGTGGCTAATGGCGTGGCACCTGGGCCAGAAGGTGCGGGCTCAGACCCCAGCTCTCCTGCTGCTACTTGAAGACTTTGCTCCAGTTCCTCAGCCTCTCTGAGCTGGTTTCCTCACCCGCAGAATAACAGGGATAACTGCTAATTTGTACAGATTCCTTCTACGTGCCGGACAGTTCCAACTTTCTCCTGCAGGAGGCTGTTTAGTGGAGACAACAGGATGTCGCTCTCAGAGTGCCGGTGAGGAACAAACAGAAATACCTGTGCAGCGCCCGGGCCCTGCCTGGCATGGAGGAAGCATCGATAGAGCCTGAATTCAGAAGCAGCCAGTCTGTGGCTTCGTGAGAGCGGGGCTCACTCAGCCTGGCTCCGCTGTGTCTTCACAGGGCTGGGCACAGACAGCACCTGGCTACCCTCGTGGAAAGAACCAAAGTCCAGCCCGTGCAGATGCCCATGGTCCACTGCGGCAGAGCAGCAGCCCGTCAGGGTACTTCCAAGGCAGACGTGTCTTGAGTCCCATGACATTGGGGACATGGCCCCACTCTGATTCTGGGGGCCCTGGGCCTCCTCTACGAGGTCGGCCACCAGGTTCATCCGGCAGGCCCTGAGCGCCCCCACCAGACGGGCCATCGTGGCTTCCTCCTTCTCCACATTCTTCCAGATTCTCAGGGACTCCCTCACCCGTTCTCTCAGGTTACGGGGATATCTCTCCTCGATGCCATCCATCCTGGCCTCAGAGACTTTGAGCTGACGAGCCAGCCTTTTCCAGTCCTTCCCCACGTTGTCACATATGATGTCAAACGCTGCACTCAGGTCTGAGGAGGGAAAGAACAAAATCACTTACTGAAAGTTTGGGGAGCTCTTTAGGAAACAGGCAAGCCTAGAGCCTCCCCATGGGCTTCTCGGGGCTGCTACGAGTACTGGCAGACAGAAGTGCCCCCCACGAGGTCCTCTGCAGAGGCTAAAGTCAACCACCGGGAGAGGGGCTGTCAGAGAATGGCCTCCAAACCTGCCCCAGCCAGGCCCCTCCCAAAACTACCACCCAGAGAGCTGTGGCCCCCTGAAGACTTCACGGCTAGAGCTTAGGACAGGGGAAACTGAGGGAGGGGCTGGGGAGTTGTCGGAGGAAAGGAAATGGGGCTGCTCCCACATCCCATCCTACCGAAAGATGGCACTCCCCTCAGCCCCCCCACGAAGATCTATTCACTTCAAATCTCTAGAACCGTTAACTTATTTGGAAAAAGGGTCTTTGCAGATGTTAACGAACTTGAAAATCTTGAGGAGATCCTGAATTACCTGGGTGGGCCCTAAACCCAATGACACGTATCCTTACAAGGCCCACTGAGAGGCCGTATGAAGACAGAGGCAGACACTGGAGTGACCTGGCCACAGGCCAAGGAATGCCTGGAGCCACCTCAAATTGGAAGGCAAGGAAGAATTCTCCCTTAGATCATTCAGAGGGAATGAGACCCTCCTGATACCTTGCTTTCTCCGATTTCTAGCTTCCAGACTGTGAGCATAAATTTCTGTTGCTTTAACCCACCAAATTTGTAGTAATTTGTTATGGTAGCCACAGGAAACTAGTACACACCCCAATCCTTACTTTTAAAGCTCCCCTGACTGACCACTGGTCTTCGGTCCCTGGCACCCACACTCCTCACAGGAAGTCACTACTGAGATCAGCAAGCTGGCACCAGAGACCACAAAAGGCTGTTTCTGGAATGTGCAGAGAGGAAAGGAGAGAGGCAGGACAGAATGCTGCTTGGAGGGCTCCTGGAAATTCTTCAGACACTGCAGACAACCCTGTGGGCTGGACACTGGTATTACTATGACCCCCTGTACAGATGAGGAAACTGAGGCACAGAGAAGTTAAATGACCTTCCCAAGGTCATTCAGCTAGACAATGGCAGAGCCGTGATCTGAAACCTGAAGTATGGTGCCAGAGTCCAACTTAAACACTGTGCTAAACTGTTTTTGGTAAAGGAGAAATACAGACTCACCCATTATCAACCTGCCCTTACCTGCTGTTAACCTTTTGGTGTACCCACCAACATACTGTAACTACGTAACTGTAACCAAACACCCACAGACATACACGCATAAATCTAAAGAGATAAATATTTTGTAGACTGCCTTTTAAATTTATCAGTGTTTTTCTGGTCATTAAATATCCTTGAAAACCCCATTTTTCTATTTGAGACGGAAGTCTTATTTTGTTGCCCAGGGATGGAGTGCAGTGAAGTGACCACAGCTTAATGCAGCCTTAACCTCCTGGGCTCAAGTGATCCTTCCACTTTAGTCCCTCAAGTAGCTGGGACTACAGGTATGTGCCACCATGCCTGGCTAATTGTTTTTTCTTTAGTTTTAATTTCTGGTAGAGATGGGGTCTCATGATGTTGCCCAGGCTGGTCATAAATTCCTGGCCTCAAGTGATCCTCCTGCCTCGGCCTCCCGAGGTGCTGGGGTTACAGGCAGGAGCCACCAAGTCCAGCCAAAAGCTCAGTTTTTCTACATTCTGTTTTGTTTGTCCGGTGATGTTTATGTATTTTTAAAATCTACACTTAAATGCTTTCAGGCAGAGCTGTGCTGTCTTGTCACTAACAGGCACCAATCCTTATAGAGTGCTACCCCTGGTGTCACATGTTTATGCCCTGTCTGGTTCAGTGACTGAATGGCTGTTTCGAGGCCATACCTGAAGCCTGTGAGGGGTGTCCCGGAAACATTCCCCAAGCCCCTTTCCCTGGGCCCTGAGAACATGGGGATAGGGCTGACAAACCCTGCTGCAGTGAGGTTTCACTTTTACTTCTGGAAGTAGACGTAAGCCACAGGTGACGGTGGACAAAGGGGGTGACTGAGAGGAGGGCAGGAAGACACTCTGGAATAAACTTGAGCAGAGAGGCAATATCGCCGCTACCACCACCACATGCACGCTGCCTCGGTTCAAGTCTAGCTGTCATCAGCTGTGCATTTCATCAAGCCACTTAACACCTCTAAGCCACTGTCCTCTCCTCTGTAAAACAGACAATGATAGATAATAACATTATATAACTCGCAGGACCATTGTGAAAATCAAATAAATCAAGTGCTTACACCAGTAAGTGGTACACTGTAAGCTCCTGGATAAGAGTTACTGAAAGATGGTATTATTCTCAGGACAGCTGTGAAAGGCATATTCTGAAACAGAAAGAAATGGTAAGTGCAGCAGGCTCATATAACCTCTGCCCCACCTTCTCTGGCTCTTCCCCTTCCCCGCCCGAACGCTAGCAACACCGTTTCCTTTTATTGAGAAACAGCTTCACTAGGTCGCCCGGCTGGAGTGTAGTGACGTCATCCTAGATCACTGACCTCAAATTCCTGGGCTCAAGCGATTCTCCTGCCTCAGCCTCCCAGAGTGCTAGGATTACAAGCGTGAGCCACTGCCCCTGACTAATCTTTCTAGTTTTGTACAGCTGGGGTCTCACTCTTGCTCAGGCTGGTCTTGAACTCCTGGGCTTAAAACGATCTTCCGGCCTCGGCTTCCCAGTGTTAAGATTACAGGGGTGATCCCGGCCTGCAACACCATTTTCTTCAGTCACCTTTCTAATTTACTGGAAACAGTGGGGTGGTGGAGAAAATACTGAGGTTCGGCGGTGGGTGTCCAGGCTCTGCAACCTTGAGTAAGTTAACTTTTCCGAATTTTGGCTCTCCCATCTGCAAAGTGGGCACGCCACCCGCGTCCCAGGGTTGTTCGGCTCGGAGAAAATTCCCGCACATAAAATCAGGCAAAAGTTGGGCGTTCGGCAGGCTCGCAACAACTACTGCTGGATCAACGGCTCCCGCCTCCTCGGCCCCGGCCCCGGCCCCCGCCCGCCCCGTCGGCCCGGCGCCCACCTTCCTCCCCGGGTGCGGCCCCGCCCGCGGCCCCCGCCTCGAAGTCGTCCAGGCGCCGTAGCAGGTCGTGGCGCCGCAGGGAGGTGAGCAGCTTGCGCAGGAGCTCGGTGCGCTGGGGTTCCAGGTCGTTCTGCTCCAGCAGCACGGAGAAGAGATCGAGGCCGCTCTGCACGCGCTCCAGCTTCCTCTTGCCCACCCGGTCGCGGCATAGGAACTTGAGGTCGGTCAGCTCGCTGTTCGACAGGCTGGCCGACACCGAGTGCAGCAGCACCAGGAAGGGGTCCATGGCGGCGATGCGGCTTCGGGCGGATGGGGCTCCGACCCGGCCCCCTGCGCGCCACCACCCACAGCTCGCCGCCCCTAGCCTGGCCGGATCGCTCGCACCCCGGCCCGCGGCCTTCCGGTCTCCTGCTCCGCCGGTTCTTGTCCGGCACCCTAGCGCCCACCACCGGAAAGCCTCTGCGGAACTTACGTGCCCTTACTGTCGCGAGAGCTCCGGACCCGCGCATGCGTCCCGAGCACAGCCGTAGCCGTTTCCGCCCGGGCTTGCGGCGCTGCGAGTCGGGACGGCCTCTGCGCCTGCGCCCGGCGGATCCATTCCTTTTTTCCGGGGTGGGAACGTGGTGGCTTTGTGGGTCCCGAGAACCTACTCGGTGCTGCAAGGGCGGCCCGGCCTCTGTTGAGCTTGCCCTTTTGCAAAGCGCGGTGCAGCCTGACTGCGTCCAGGGCCGGTGGCGGGCCTGCGGTTCCTAGATCCCATTAAAACACATGCTAATAGCAGGTGTTGGTTAAACATTAACATTTACAAACAAACGTCGGGAATGTGTTCCTTAGTGCCCCCAGGGACGTTTTGTGTGTGCAGAAAACAGAGATTTATTGTGATTTTAAAGTGTAATTCAAATAACATTCTTTTTTTTTTTGAGACAGAGTCTCACTCTCTTGCCTGGAGCGAGTGCCGTGGCGTCAGCCTAGCTCACAGCAACCTCAAACTCCTGGAACTCAAGCAATCCTACTGTCTCAGCCTCCCAAGTAGCTGGGACTACAGGCATGT
>CAUYSK010024970.1:0-56454 GCA_963575035.1 Avahi laniger | reverse complement strand
TTTTTTAAGGCCAGTTTTTACTTTCTTTTGAATTTAAAATAGTATTTAAGATTCTGTCTTAAAACAATGTGATAAACATTAAGTTTTTGCATGAGGAAGTTGACTATGGTGCTGTCCTCTGGGGGCCACCTACTCCAAAGGTGGGCCCTCCTTGTTTACAAAATTTTTTTAAGTTAACAGAGAAGCCATTGAGATTAGTTCCTGATGGCTTCAGAGACACACAAAACCAGGGACAAAGAGACCAATTACACAAAACAAATAACGGACCTGAGACTTATTGTCCCTACCAGACAGATGTCCGGCCACTCTTGCTCACAAAATTTCTGTAAATCAAAAACGTTAACAGAGAACCCATAGGGTCCAGCCTGCTGCTGGAAATCTTGAAAGTTTTTTTTTCTTTTTTGAAAACATTTAATCGGAGAACAGGCAACACAAGACATAGACAACCCTTTTAGACAAGAGGACACGACACACTACCCCACAATACACAGAAACACAAACACAAACTGAAAACAATAAGACAATTGGCCAATATCACTTTTCGTTATTTCTTTGTTGTTCTTGACCGTGGTCTGTCAGTTGCAGGTGGCGCTGACAGGACAGACAGTGCTGTGGGCAGACACTAAGGAGTCACTGAATAGAATCCGACAATGAGGTAGGGGCCGGCTCAGTCGATCAGCACTCTCTGACACCACCTATACCTATTAGCCCTTTCCTCGCTCCCTTGCCGGCCCCTACGCTTGCTCGGCTGGGCCTAACACCTGCGGTATTAACCCTCTTTGCTTTCACTGAATGACAAGCTGACACGACAGGCAATGGCGAGGGCTAAAGCATGTAGAAAGGCAAGACTAGAGTACCAAGAGACTCAGAAATTTCTTAGATCATTACCAGAAAGACGAAATCTACTACTGTCCAATGCAACACAGTGACAATTATCTTCTCTCCATTTCCCCAGTCCTCTGGGGTCACCGAGTAGAGTCCAATGCCAAACAAGAAGCCAACAGACCACTCACGCCGGCGGTGAGATAGTAGATCAGCCCAGTCATCTGACTGTGTCTTAAAACCAGAGAAGTAAGAAAGTAGAAGACGGGAATGGTAGGGAACCAGAAAACCAGGAGCTTCAGAGAAAGATTCGATTCCCGCCGAGTGGCCCCGGTCTTACCCCTCTCGGACGCCTCCCACTCTTTGGGATAAAACCAGGAGTTCCAGGTGACATCTCACCTCTTGGAACCCAACCCTGGGAGTTTAGCTGCGTCCAGCCTCCCACGGGTAATCAGACGGGCCCACAGAACAGATCAGAACAGAACTCACCGGTGAACAGAAACAGAAGACTCGTCCTGCAGCTTTTTAGGTGTTTTCAAGGTACTTGCAACTGGCACATAGTCTGGCCCTCCCCGGGGCTGAGGAGAAAAGTCCTCCTCAGGAGCTCCCCCCAGGTTCAAGCACTTGGCCCCGCACCAAGTCTCCAAGCACCAGTGGTCATCAGGTGCCCCAGTAACAGGGCAATCTTGCTGGGGCCTCCAAATGTTACAGTACGGAGAGCAAGAAATGACCATTCACAGACCAAATTAAGCTGAATTATGAATCTTTATTAGCTGGCCAGTGACCACTCCTGCCCTGTCAGAGCACAGGTGCAGAGAATGGCCCCATCCTATTCTTCACACGGGGTTTTTATACTATTTTCGGAAAGGCTACGTGACACAGAGCATGAGGCAGGGGAACAAAAGCGGGGAGTGAAACATAGGATTGCGTGCCATAGAGACAAGGTCATTTTGTGCATAACTCTGACACAAGTAACTGCTTACAATCTTTAAAGCAAACTGGGTTACAGAAGCAGATAGCATTCATTAGATCGAAGGCCATTCTTTAAAGCCTGGTATAATTGTAACTATTAACAGCTTCTACAGGAGTAACTATTTCTCTACATTTTAACTCTTTCATGAACCTACCAGGAGCCTACTACACTATTATTATTTAAAATAATATACAAATTTGGTATAATTCATTAAGAAAGCATAGAATTGGGAGGGTACTATAATTTCAATGGAACCCCTTATTTTGCAAGTGAAATGACAGTTTAGGGGCTTTAGTGACTTGCTGGGGTTTCTGACTTTTCATGGTTTAGTGCTTTTACTCCTGAAACATTACCTCAATATCTAATCATTTTTTCTAGAATAAAGTATATCACATGTGATTCAAGGTTTACCATCTATAAGTCACCTTTTTGTTGTAATTTTTACACTTCCTTTTTATACTGGTTCTGTAGTGGACCAATCCCCCTTTAGCTTCACTGGCACAAACTAATCTCTGTTAACATGTCCTCAGAGATTGGGAGCTTTAGGAAAGGTCCTTGAGTCATATCTGAAAACCAGCATGTCAGCTGAAGTCACTATGTGGTATACGCCCTTTTTTCTCTACCACTTTGACATCCTCTTGTTAATATTTGATCTTGTGAATCCTCACCACTGCCTTTGCCCAGGATTTGATCCACAGAATTCCAGATTGGCAGTTTTCGCATAGTCCAGATATTTCAATCATTAGGGTGCAAAATTTTTCCTGTGTTTTGTGAAAAGGCAAAGAGAATGACCTCCAATAGGCCCTGAGAGTCCTAATGTTTATTTCAGCTCTAAAATGAACAAATAAAAATCAAACAAGAAAAAAAAAAAAAACTGTGAAAGGAGATGACTAAATAAATCATAGTAATGTATACCAATAAAAGCAAACTACTTAAATAAGGAAATAGATCTATGGAAAAATCTCCAAAATGTTACATTAAATAAATAGATGGCCACATAATGATACTTTCACATTAAAAATAATAGCAAGCTCCCTCCCCTAGAAAATACAATAAATATATATGGTTTGAGTACTTTTTTAAATGTTTGCATGTATAACCAAAAAAGCAAGAAAAAGTACAAACCAAGTTCAAAAAACTGATTTCTACTCAAGAGTAAGGAAGGGATTAAGACTGCAAATACTGATCAAGAGAACTTTTATCTAATAATTTTTTTTTCTACTGGAACTTGTTCACGTATTTCTTGTGTAAATTGGTTAATTAAGTTCCCCATCTATTTTACTGAGCTCATGAGAATATAAGAGGAAATTGAGAGACAGCTATATGAAGGGGCCAGGGCTGTTCAGGAAACTAATTTAAAGATCAGTTTCTAGTTCATAAAAACTTATTAGTTTGTGTTTACTTGTTTGTTTGTTTTTTGCTCTTTTAGTGGCCCAAAATATTTTGCTCTCTATGATAAAAGTGCATGAAGTCAAAAAGTTGAATTCACCTAACTTTTTATTACAAATTTTTATTCTATATTTTTATTACAAGCTGCCAATCCTGTCTTTTTCTTTAAGTAAAGACCACTTGAGTTCATGATTGTATCTTCTCTTACCTTTTCTGGGATCTTTATTCATTAGATGTTTTCTCTCTTTTTTCTCTATACTTCTATCCTATTCTTTTACAGCAAGTCCTGTCCTTCAACTTCTTTTTTTGTGTGTTTGAATGTATGTTTTAGTTTTATTTTAATTTTAATTTACAAATAATAATTGTATATATTTATGGGATGCAATGTGGTGTTTCTATACCCGTATGCATTGTGGAATGATCAAAATAGACTGTTAACATTTCCATCACCTCAAATACATGTAATTTATCTGTGGTAGGAACATTTAAAATCCATTCTTAGCTATTTTGAAATATGTAATACATCATTATTACTATAGTTAAATTAAAACCACACTGAGATATCATCTCACATCTCTTGGATTGGCTATTATTAAAAAGATAAGAGATAAAAAGAGAATGTGGACAAAAGAGAAACTTTGTACACTGTTGGTGAGAACGTAAATTAGTATAACCATTTGGAAAAACTGTAGAGAGGTTCCTCAAAAACTAAAAAAAGAATTACCACATGATTCAGCAATCCCAAATCTGGGTATACATCCAAAGGAAATAAAATCAATATGCTGAAGAGATGTCTGCACTCTCATGTTCAATGCAGCATTATTCACAATAGCCAAGACATGGAAATGACTAAAGTGGCCACTGATGGATGAATTGATGAAAAAGAAATGTGGTCTGCATACACAATGGTATGCATTCAGCCTGGCCCTCAATTTCTAAGCATGCTCAGTTTGTCTCCATTTAAAATAAATGACCTAACTAACAAAGAAAACATATGTCTCTGACTCAACTATTAACAACTCTTTTTCTTTTGTTTCTTGGGACCCTTATTTCCTTACCTGTCGTTCATTTCACTCCTCAGTTAATTGTATAATAATTTATCTCTGACTTCAGATATTTAAGTTTTTTCTCATTAAGGAAGAAAGATTTTAGGTTTTAAGGTATAAAATTGCCCTGAGAATCAATTCAAAGTTTTAGGGTCCAAACCCACAAAAAAACACACATACAATATACTCACAAACAAAATTTGTCAAAGGCCTATGTATATGTCTTTTCTAATATTAATTATTCCTGAATTAAATATAGTAATTACCCTTGAATTAAATAATTATTGCTGAAATTAAACTCCATAAATCCAGGAACTGCAACTTCCTTTTCTCTACTATAGCCTCAACAATAAGAATAGCGCCCAGAAGGTAGTTGGCATTTCATAAATAAGTGTTAAATGAATAGATCAATGCCCTAGTCGGCATGGAACCTGATGAGTATTTTAATAGACTGTTAATAACCAGGATTGTTTGAAAATGGACTATGCACTATGTATTGATTTTATATGTGTACTTCCCATGAATTCTGGAATCAGTATTTGTCCTTTATTACCCTGGGGGACATTCAAACCACTCAATTCAAATAACTACAAGAAAAAAACAGTCATGCTAGTCTGTATATTCCATTCCTTAAAAACACATGAAAAAGTATGCAAGTCATAACCTCTAGAACCATTTCTCAGCACCTTAATTTTCATAGTTCAAACTTTTCTGAAACTTTTATTCACCAATACTCATCCTAATTTCTTTCCCTTAAAACTGCCCTCTACCTATTTTCTCTATTTCCTTTCATCTCTTTTACCTCCTTGGTGCTTAATGATTTAGATTGGCTTAAATCTCTTTATCTCAGTAATTTTTTTTCCCGTTAAGCCCTTATGGCTCTGCCTTTTTGTGCCTGTCATATTACACTGCACAAATCTCCAGGATTTGTCTGAGAGGGGACGGTAAGTGGGAAGAGATAGCATTCTATTTCTGAATCCCAAATAATCGTAGGCTTTCTTCTTATCGTTCTGTAACTTACCAGGAACAAAAATTCCAAGATATAAAGCAGCTTGCCCACAGGTTTATTAAGGGGCTGAACCAAGACTCATCCAGATTCATTTCCTTCCCAAAATGATGTTCTTTAGCACCGTACTTTACTGCCTCCTTGAATCTGTATTCATTCAGACAACAGTTAGGTTATTAAGTATGAAATGTCTGATTTCCTTAAGCACTGTGTTTGACAGTTGATACCTCTGACATTTTACTTTGACACTTGTCTTATTTTTATTGTGAAGATACATCCTCAGTCTTTAAGCACACATTTTGGCTTGGAATTATCTTTCAATTTTTTTTAGAGTAATTTTTGTGAAACCATGGATAAGTCAAAATCTTGTGTTATTTTTTAATACGAGTGCCATCATGGAACTAATGCAGCACAGACAGCTCAAAACATAAAGTGTTTGAGAAGGACGTGGCTAATTAACATACTCTGTTAACATACAGTTCCATTCTGGAGATTTTAACCTTGAAAATGAGCCACATGGGCACCCTGAGACCAAGGTGCATAATGATGAACTGAAAGCTGAAGTGGAAGCGAATCCATCTCAACCTATGCATGAATAAGCAGCAAGGTTTAATGTTACTATTCTAACAATATTGGATCATTTGAAACAAATTGGCAAGGTAAAGAAGTTGAATAGATGGGTTCTGCATAAATTAAACGAGCATCAAAAGAGACATCATCTTGAAGCTTGCTTTTCTTTGCTGTCATGACATAAAGACAAACCATTTCTACATTGTCTTGTTACATGTGATAAAAAAATGGATTCTTTTTGATAATCACAAGTGTTTGACACAATGGTTGGATAAAGACGAAGTGCCAAAACCAGTCCCAAACTGAATATTCATCAAGAAAAGCTAATGGTGTCTGTTTTGTGATCCAACGCTGGTATTACCCACTATATCTTCATGAAACCTGGTCAATCTATTACAGCAGATGTCTACTGCAACCAATTAGATAAAATAATGAGGATGTTTGTGATTAAGCAGCCGAGATTGAGATTGAGATTGTCAATAGAGACAGGCGAATCCTTCTGCATGACAGCGCTTTACCACAGGTTGCACAAACAACGATACTCAAACTACAGAAGCTCCACTTGGAAACTCTCTGTCATCCACCGTATTCACCAGATGTTGCACCAACTGACTACCACTTCTTCCAGGCTTCTTTGGACCATTTCTTGCAAGGAAAAATATTCAATTTTCAATAAGCTGTGGAAAACGCCTTTTACAATTTCATCTCTAGGCTTCTTTGATGCTGGCATAAACAAGCTACCGTTAAGATGACAAGACTGTGTTAATAGTTCAGGTCCATACTTTGATTAACTGTACTGCCTCTTGTCTGAGATATAATAAACTATACTTTGATTTGAAATCAGACATTTCATTTTTAATGACCTAATGTTATGCTGATTTACTATGTGCCAAGGAACTTGGTAATTGGGATACAGAAATTAATGAAAAATACTATCTAAAAATTCTTGCCCTTGTGGATGTGATTTTCAAGTGCAAGAATATAGAATAAAAAGTCAAAATAAACAAATACAAGCTATAAAATTTTCAAGGTGCTACAAAATATAGAAAAAAATAAGGGGTGATATAGAGAATGGAAGGTAGTGGGGAGGTTAAAGTTGTAAGTAGATTGGCTAGGGTCGTCCATATGAGAAGGTGACAGTTGAGCTCTGACTTGAAGGAAGTGAGGGAATGAGCCAGACAGAAACTCCAGTAGGATCATTACTGGCAGATGGAATAGGCAATGCAAAGGCACTAAGTTGTCTGGCTGTTTAGGGAAACAGCAAAGAGGTAATATGGCTAGACCAAAATAAGACAAGAGAAGAGTGAGAGATGGCTAAAATATTTTATGTATTATGGATTTTTCTAAATTAATGGTTCATAATTTTAATCAGTCCTCCAAAGAGTTAGTCTAAGATATTAAATTCCACTGCCTTGGGGAAGAGAGTTGTAGATGGTTGGGATGTTAGTTAGGGTTCTCTAGAAAAACAGAACCAATGGGACACACACCCCCACATGCACACGCAAACGCACATACACACAGAGGGGGAGAGAGAGAATGAGAAAGACAGAGATTGATTTATTATGAGGAATTGGTTCATGTGATCATGGGATATAAGAAGTCTCACCATTTACCTACCATCCACCAGCTGGAGACCAGGAAAGTCTGCAGTGTAATTCAGTCCGAGTCAGAAGGCCTGAGAACCAGGAGAACCAGTGGTGTGGATTCCAATCTAAAGGCAGGAAAAGATGGAATGAAATGTCTCAGCTCAAACAGTGAGTCAGGAAAAGAGGGGCAAATTCCTCTTTCTTCTGCCTTTTGTTCTATTCAGTCCTTCAATGGATTGGATGATGCCCACCCACATTGGAGAGACCAATCTACTTTATGAGGCCCACTGATTCAAATGTTAATTTTCTAGAAACACCCTCACAGACACACTCAGAAATAATGTCTAATCTGGGCAATTTATGGCTCACTCAAGTTGAAACGAAAATTTAACCATCCTAGCGGGATGCTCACATTATTCACATTAGCTGTTACATTTGGCTTTACTATTCACTTCTTGAAATTCTCTACTCTCAACTTTCATAAAAGTGTATGCTCCTGGATTGCCTCATAGCTCTTGGAATTTGCAACTGATTTGCATCATGGGCTCATATTTTTAAACCTAAATAAATGAAAAATAAATATGTAGAAAATAAATTAATCAAGTATCTGGAATTCATGTATTGAGCAACAAAATAGAATGTCAGTTTTCTTGTGACTGCTATTTAAGAAAGTCAAGCTTTCTATATTCTTAAAGGTCTATCCCTGTCAAGAGTTAATTCACCAGAATGGCCTTCCTGAGTTAAGTTTTCAGTTTTGCCCTCAACTTTTACAATAAGACATTTGTAAGAAATGTCTACCTGATCACTGTATTTTCCCTTGGAAAATTATAGTCAAATATATTGTTCATTAAGTTATCCATTTCCCCTTACGTGAGGGTCTATTTGACATTTTTCTTTTAGAACTCAATGAAAGGAAAATATTTGTTTTACAAATTAATGTTCATGTTTTTATTGTTACTGTTGTTTTGTTAATGAGGACAACTTAAGGCCAATCCCTTTCTTCCCTCCCTGTCTATGAAGTCCAAAATTATATTAAAAATTTATTGAAAATCTGTAATATAGAAGATACTATGAAGGGTACAAAGATTAATTGAACTTTGATCCTCTTTTCACAAAGCTTACACGGGGGTATTAAACTGATGTGTAAATGGTAGTGGCAGAAGAAGTACAGTGCTAATGACTTCACTGAGGTTCAGCAGAGTGATTACTTTCAGCAGTGGAAAACTATAGCAATTAACTCTTAGAAGCATGCATCTGTAATCTTTTAAAACTCTCTTAAAAGCATGTGTCTATTATCTTTTAAAAATGTTTTTCCCCTTAATTATTTTATTCTGCATGTCAAAGCTAAGTCATATCCTTTCTAAAGATAGGCAAGGTATATATCATTGCTTATAATAATTATAAACTCTTATCATATTTGACATCATACATCCTGATAATCCCCTACATAATTTTAGAACTGGCTCTAAATTGGATGCAAACAAGAAAAGTTTTTGCTCTCTAAGAATGATATATTTTTTTAAAAAAGGAGGTTGTGAAGACTTCCTGAAAAGGGCAAAATAACAATCTGTCTTGGATTATATAATTATTCACCTTTCTGAAACAGAGAAATGAACTAGATAAATTATGGGGTCCATTGTTATCATAGGTTTCTTCTTTTATGCTATTGATTTTCCATGTTAGAGTAGGAGAAGTACTGCCTACTTCTGCATCTGTATCATAATGACAAGGTCAAGGTGTGGTGTAGGGGTACATGTGTATTTCTGTGTGGCTTTGTGTGTTTCTGTTGGTCCAATATCTAAGTGTGCGCAGGAGTAATATTTACGTAATATTTAAGGGAATCTGGAATTTTATCCAAGATTTATTGGCATATAAGTGAGATTTGAGTTATTTCAGTGTGAAACAGTAAAATCAGCAACAAGACAAAAATAATATGAAAACACGCTTTTGAACATAAGAGACAGTGGTATCAATTAATATTTTAGAGGCAGTAGAAGGAACTATGTGGCTTCTCATGAAGCAGCTGTCTTTAAATCCTATATGTAGAAGATATGATGTTGGTGATTTCCACATCTAAGATTCATTTTTTTTGTATATAATAGAGGGAGTATGTGCTTTTCACAAGAGTATCATGTGTTCAATATCCCATTTACTTTTAATATAATTTCATAAAATATAGTTTCTAAGTACCATATTATTTACATGAAACTCTCCTTCTGTCACATAACAGCTAGATGTTGATGAAATCATAATTACTAGTCAAAGGCTGACTTAGTTGACCGTCATCATTATGGCATCATCTCTATTTCAGGACAAGCTAATCCAAATCTCATGTATGAAACTGTTTTTATGATTACATTTAACAGAAAAAAAGGAAGCAGAGTTGCTGACTATTTCTAAGTGGGCTATTGTAGCTAGAGGCTTTTATTAGCCCACGTTTTCTGTTTGCTAATACTGTGATCAAGGCTCAACTTCCTTTTGTGTGATACAGAAAGCCCTTTAGAATGTCATGATTCCATAAATGTGATAACCACTGTTAAAGAAGCCTTAGCTAGTTAGTTTGTCTCATTTCACAGTTTGGGATGGGGGTGAGGTGGCTGTGTTTAGAAGTCCTTTAAAGTAAGGGTTCCATAACAGTCTTTTTGTCCACACAATAAGCTCTCCATGATGAAAGATGATCTTACATAAAATACATTTATGATCTAAAGAGTACATCCTCATTACACTTTTAGATCTCCATTTCAAAGACATCGTGCCGACTTTCCTCTCATGAAGTAAGACCTATCTAAAGTGCATCACAAATGGGCTGTCACGCGCTGGGTCATAAACTGCATATCGGTTGATTAGAGCAAAATAAAAGGCAACATCGGGATTCACTCCCCTGGAAGCTGGTATTCTCACCACCAACTTTTACCTTTACCTGTCTGTGGCATCTCTCTCAGCACCCTCCCGCATTTCTTTTAGATCAATCTGTTACAAAACACCCCTGTAGATGGCTTTATTCTCTTGGTAAGGTTTGTGAATTTGAGTCCTTTGTTTCACAAAAGACTGACAAATTCTGCTTTCACTCAGTCTCTGAACACAGTGTTAACCAGCTAACCAAGAAGAGTAAAAAGCTGCCAGCTCACAGGATTTGCATAGATTTTATCTGCAAGTTGAAGATCATTTTAAAGAATTTGAGCCCTGAGCCGGATGATTTTGATGAAAACTCAGTTTGTTTCCTATATTGTTACTCATCAGCGGCAGTTTAATATTCAAAGTGCACTAGATCAAATGAACCTGAATTAGGTCGAAAGAACAAGGACAAATGAACCTGAACAACAAAATTTCTTCATATGCAAAGAAGGTATTATGGAAAATATCGTATCTCAGACATTTATTGACTTCCTCCAGAACCCAATAGCATCAGACACACCCTTTTTCAAACAGTAGCAGTTCCTGTCTCCTCAGAGTCTAGCCACTTTTAAAGAAAAGGACAGAAGAAAGTAAAAGTTAAGTTACTGGGCAAGGACAGGAAATAGAAATGAGAGACATGTGGGTGTGGTTTCAATAAACAATACAGAGCATGAACCTATTAATAGCAAAGACATTATTGAGAAAAAATAACCAAAGCTTGAACACAGAAGCATGAAAGTTAAATACACGTGAAAACACAGCTAATAAATTAAACAAAATGCTGAGACATATTGATAGTATGACCGATATATAAAAAAGGCATAGATTCTGGAAAACATTTAGATGGTATATATTAAAAACAAGACAACAGGTTAGAAAAAAATATTTTTTCAACATCCAAAATGGAAATTAAGGGACAGGTATAAATTTGAGTTCTTCTTTCCTGAAATCATATTTTTCATAAATTATGGCAACTTTGAAGTGTGTATATGTGTGTGCATATTTTTCCAGATTATTTACAAATGATGGGGAGAGGAATTGGGTGGGAGCAGGTGGTTGGCAATATTTTGGGAAAGCAGTTAATTTTGAAGCAGCTGCTGACAATTTTCCTACAGTATTATTCATCATTTAAAAAAAAGTAAAATGATTATAATTACCCTGATATGTCACATCATATGTGACTGACAAAAGGATTCGATAGTGGAGATGGGGAAAATGTCCATATCCCTGGAGTAGAAGCTCATTACTCTCTAAACTCCTGAGCGACAGGCTTGCATGGGACATTGCCCCAACGGATGAAGCTCAGGTGAGTAATAAAATCGAGCAGAAGGCCCGTGAGTGCCAGTGGCCACCTGATCAGAGCTCATTTAGTGATTGTCATCACTTTGTAGCAACCATGCAGTTAATACCCAGTGTATCTGACATCTGCTATGTTAAATTAGCACTTGCAGAATTAACACCTGCTGTCAGCCACCCAGCATGAATGCTGCTTTCTTCAGAATAAAGGGGGAATAAATTATTTCCCTGGAAATTTGTGTAAATTATTTTTTTTGTGGATGGAGAATTTCTTGGAAAGATTTAGGGACTGACAATCAAGATTCTTCATCTTCTGTGGGATTAACCTGGTGAGTAACTCCAGTTCTCTTTCTAGCTGTCAGTGAGGGAGTCTCAAAATTGAGTTTAATATCATCCCATGCATCAAACAAGATATTGGAGGTAAAAGTGTTTTTTAAAGTACGAAAACCTATGCAAGTGTGAAGTGGTATATTAATTGCCCAGTAATGATAATAATAAATTTTTCACTTTTAATTCTCATTGATTACTTATAAAAATCTTATATCTTATGGTACATTTTCTTATAGTAGGGTACAGTATTTCTTTATTTATATAGAACCCTATACCATTTTTTATTAACAATATACATGGTATTACATTTGTGTCCCTTTTAAAAACACTATTATAATTGATATTAAAATTATTTAATTTTATGATATGTTCATATGTGCATATACCATGAGCAAACAACTTTTGAAATGTCTGTCTCCTTATACATAAAACAATAATAATAATATCATTATTATTGCATAATAACAAGTTAAAAGCATCTTAGCACAATGCCTGATATTGTAGGATAACCCTTTCCCTATCAAGCAACCAAACAAAATGAACAACATAAAACAAAACAACAACAAACTTAATACATTATTATACTATGAAGATTTTAGTGCACTGTAACAAATAATAAATTTATAAAACTTAAAATGTGCCTTTGATTTGCTTATTTATTTTGATTCAGCAGAAATGTTTTAAATGTTGTGGCAAATACTACTAAGTAGAAAATGAAGTTTCTGACTTCATAGTGCATAAAATAGCATTGGGATGGGGTTTTATCATTTTCTATAATTCAAGGACAATTAAGTAAATATTCTCAACGACCAAAACAATAAAAGAGTAGACGTTAGGAAAGGTTTCATTTTGAGGAACACAGTAGCATAGATTTTAAGAACCTGAAATTTAAGTAAGAACCCTCTAGCAAGTAACTTAGTCTTTGTGTACCTCAACTTCTTTATGTATCAAATGCAAGATGTAACAGTACCTGTGACATAAGGTTGATATAAGGATTAAGTTTGGAACAATTCTTAGTATATAGTAAACATTCCAAAGAGATTCATTATATAATGGAACAATGAGGAATTTGAGAAAGGCTTTATCAACAACTTTAATCTGGGTTGAGCCTTTGTGAAATTATAATTCCAACCCACAGACTCAAATGGGAAGGCTATTCCATGCGGAGGAAACGGTGTGAACATAAGTAGTCTTGGAAAGTGCTGACCATTTGTATATTTGTGATTAATTGTAATGGGAGATAAAGCTGGCAGGCAGAACGGGCTCCGCCCATAGAGCACCCAAAACCCACAATCGGAAGGATGCTTTATATTCTGTAGGTGATCATAGCCACTGAAGGTGTTAGAAAAAATGCCCCTTATTTTCAGAGAGATCAATAACCAAGGAAAAGTTGATGTGAAAACTGAATGAGTTTTAAAAAAAAAGGGTATTATGATAAAAAGGGTCAGAGAAACTAGGACAGTGATGGCAATTGTCCTTGACAGCTTCTCAGGAGAAAAGCTTTCTTAGTAATTATCATAGAGACAATTACATATAATCCCAGCAGTCCCTAGAACCCCAAATTTAAACTCATTTGTCTTTTCTTATCTGAGACTCAGGCCATGGATATTAACAGACACTTCTAGAGTGTTGGCTATGTGGAAAATTCTCCATTAGGAACTCATTGGTACTGCAGTGAGAAGGTTACAATGATTATATAAAAGTGGAAGAAACAATTTTAGAACTTTGAGTAATCTTCTTAATTGTATCTGCAAAACCCCAATTTAAGAACATTCTGCTTTTAAATCTATCTGCAAGGATGGAAAGAAACAAGCTTTTGGAATTTAATCAAATACAATCATTTTAAGGCTGAGATCGATAACATTTTTTATACTAGGCATGGGAAACCTAGAATTTGAGATCAGACTTGACAACTTTTTTTCTTTAAAGGTTGAATGGAAAAAAAGAAAATAAAAATTAATTGAGCTAATGTTACTAGAAGTCATCATCCCTTCAGAAAATGTCCAAACTTCATGTCCAAATTTGCCTCTACAGTCTCTTTAGAGAGAATACATTATAAGAAATGAAGAAGCATGAATCTATGTACAGTACAATAGTATTTATTCAAATGTATCCCTTCCTCTGTCTTCTGGATATAGGTTTTTGTCCCATGGAGAGACAGAACATATATTTTAAAAAATGCAAAAATGATTTTATTAAACTTTGAGCTGTACTGGGGCATAGTCAATATTGTATTGGGAACCTTCAGTAAGAGTCCACAGCACAGCTTGAGTTTCCTGAGATGGTATTTAATAATTGTTATACCCAGAGAAAAATTAGAAGTACCAAAATGGCCTTGTGGAGTGCTCCAAATTTATTAGCACAGAGTATGGGAAGCATACCTTGGGGAATCCCAAAATAATTACAGTATTTCACAGAAGTCTAAAGTGCTAAAGTCTTAGCAAATGAAAGCGCTGAGTTAGTAAACGGGGACATAAAATGCCAATATGACCACTCTGCCCACTGAACCCTGCAGTGGCTTTCAGTCTTAATTAGGATGAATGCAAATTCTTACACTGGCCTACGAAGCCCTTTCTCAACTAGTCTTCTCATCAACTTTCAGTTCTTATCTCCTTCTCCCAGGGCCAGCTTCATGGGCAAGTGACCTGTACAGCCATATATAGTTTGTGTTTGGCATAATGCTCTGTTGCCTTCTTAAAATTCTAAATAATTTTGTCCTTTAACATGTGATTTGTAAGTGAAATCCAGTGGATAAGCAAGCAAGGAGATTAACACAATATCTCACTGTTCCTTACCATCCCATTCTCACATAACATTTGCAATGACGAGTGAACTCAGATTCTTGGTGGATGCATGCTGCATGGATCTTCAGCAAGATGCAAAGAGATAACAAGGTAAGTGTGTTTTATCTAGGATTGAGTAATCAGCAGGATGCTGGCAACCCTAAGAAGCTACTTCACATTTGAACAAAAACTTACTTTGCTAGAAGAAAAAAGGCAATGGCGTTCTAAGAAACACAAATCATCAAAGAACCCTACCGTATCCTTTCTTCCTCATGTTAACACTCACGTAAACGCTATTCTGTTAACCAACGACTTATGCTGAAAATGATGATATAGAAGAAATTGTATAGCTAGGGAAAACTTGAGTTCCTTTTCTTTTCAATCCGTCTTTACTCATCTTTACGTTTAGAGGATTTGGAAAATGCAAGTATCAGGTAATGAAATAAAAGCAGAGTTTGTTTTTGCTGTTTCCACTGATAACAAAATACATATGCATGTATTAGTTACAGAATGCAAACTGTGTAAATTTGTGATTCCTCATGTGAATTAATGCTCTTACTTAAAAGTGCCCTTGCACAATATATTGGTAAACAGTTAAATTAATGCCAATAATTTAAAAGTTTAATTTTCCTTTATTTCAGATAATAAAAAGTAAATAAAAACACCATAACAAGTCAGGGAAAGGTCATTAAAGAAAGGAAAAAGCTTTACGTGGCAGTATCCTTAACAGCATTGTTTTCCTCCTTTTGAACAAGGGGTCCTACATGTTGATTTGTCACTGTGCCCCACAGATTATGTAGCCAGCCCTGCCTATTCCTTTCCAACTACCTCACTTTTATCCAGGCTCATTTGCTCCACTATTTTTACTGGAACATGCCCGGGTTTCTTCCATTTCAAGGTCTTTACTATTGCTCTTGTCTCTCCCTGGCATGATCTTTTCCAGATGTCCATATGGCAGACTTTTTCACTTTCCTCACATTATTATTGTTCAAATGTTCCCTATCCACTTTATTAAGAGTGTAATCTCACTTAGCAAGAGTACTTCTTGATTGTTTTTTCTCAGAAGTTTGAGGGTATTTATCACCTTGTAACTTACAATGTATTTCATTTAATTAATTTGCTTATTGTTTGCCTGCTCCATAAACATTTGAAAGAATGAATGAATTATCATCCAGAAATAAAGGTCCGAGGAGTTACAGGACAAAATATTCATGACTTTTCCCTACAGAAAATATTATTTTAACCAAATGACAAATTTTGGGCCTCTTGCCTTTTGAGTAAGTATTTAAAATAAGATTGAACTTGTTGGTCAAATGGAATCTTAGCCTCAATATAAAATATTAATTCTTTGGCAAGAGAATAGATAAAAATGTTACTTGTATAATAACATTTAATTGAAACAAATAAAATTTAGATTATAGCTTATTTAATTTTGAATTTTTAACCACTCTTAAGCCTTTAGTTTAACTTTTTAGTTTTTACTTTAAATTAGTGAGCAGTAAGCATTCTGAGTGGCAAATGGCAGGTGTTCATTCTAATTTAACAAAGCAGATGTCAAATATTGTTTACTGGGGCTAACTGCTACTCCTTCTGGAAAACGCCTTACTTTGGAGTTTCTCCTAATTAAAAATATCTAGCCATCACCTGTCAAATTCATCTCCATGGGACAGTGAAACCTTCAGGGAACATGACTTGAGCGATATTTTCAGATAAAGAAAGAAAGGGGAAAAAAAACCACCATTAGTTATTTAAAGATAATTCTTTCTCTTTTGTCAAAATTATGGCTGCATACTATAATTCACTCCTTCCGGAAAAATGTTATACAAACTCTGAGATTGGTACAACCTGTTAAATTAATTAAATCCCAAAGATGGTGCATAAAAGAGCCAAAAAATGCGGTTAGAATATAAATTTCACGTCTCGCATTATTCTGTTTTCTATACAATTTCAAACACCTACACATAAGTTATATGTTCTGAGAATACCCCAACGAGACATAGAGAGATCAAGTGTGTCACTTAATAATAATTTGTGTGCACTAGTAATAGAGATTTTCCCAATGTTCAAACTACAAGATAATATTGATTTCCAGGTAACTGACTCATGTAGATGATAAGTTGTAGTCACTGCATTGTGATCATGGTATTTTAAACATTGTATATAGCGTGACTTGCGTTATAACAATAGAGCATAGAACTTTATCTTCATAAAATAAAATTTGGTTAATGGAACTATTTTTAACCACAAAGTTAATAAGGTTTTAAGTTTGTTTTTAGTGCTAAGGGATGTTATAAAAAGTAACAATTATTTAATATGAATAAAGATTTTTCAATTTTTATCTAGTCAACTCTTTGTTTATTCTTTTCAAAATATGCAGCTGTATTATGATGCACTTGTTTAAATACATAAACCCCAATTGTTGAGTTCTAGGTGAGGGGAACCTGTGGCCTCTGGATCCTTGAGTGTGGCCTTTTGACTAAATCCAAATTTTATAGAATGAATCCTTTTAATAAAGGGATTTGTTCTGTGAAGTTTGGATTTAGCCAAGGGGCTGCACACGGGGATCTGGAGGGCCCCCTGTGGGTTGAGGCATCAGGTTCCCCACCAAAGGGGAGAATATTGATTTTTCACATAAATTTGGTTTTTTATTTGTTGTTAGCATAGGGGTGATAATTATCTGTAATGATGTGCACAAGGGAAAGAAACTGAATGAATATATTCCGAACAAAATTGGGTAAATTTAATAGAAATATTTTCTTTTAAATCAATGAAGATTTATTTGAACCATGACACTGTATTTAACCACCTCACTCTCTATTTTTCCACAGTCTCATAAATTTGATACTTAGGTTTTCTTGTTATAAAGCTATGGTAGCATAAATCACACACACACACACATTCAAATATCACTACAACGGTAAAGCTAAGCTGTTAGAAAACATAATTATATACCCTCAGCAACAACTATAGATGTTCACATAGTAGGTTATTAGAGGTGTTTGAATTCAATTCTGAATGTATTCAAACACTTTTTAGAAATTAATAAAGACATTCTTTTTTTTCCAAATTCTACTAACCTCATAAAGGGAAATTTAAGAATGAAATAGCACCAATTATTTGGTTCTATAAATAAACATAATCAATTTGGTTCTATAAATAAACTAAACACAATTGGAAAATTTAAGTTTCAAGATATTAAAGCAGATTATTATTTCAGTTGAATATTTAAATCTCTATTACAGTTTGTTATCTGTATTTTATGTTGTTGAGTAGACACTTGACCTATTAGGGACAATATTATTTTCATATTACAGAAATTAATTGTTTCAATGGCCCTCTGATTTCCTGGAAGCAGTGTCTTGATTTCAAATTGACAGTCAAACTCATTACTCACAGTGGCTTCACCCAGCTCAACTTTGCTTTGAATTAAGAAAGCATACAGGTAAGAAAACAACACATGTACATCAATAACTTCCAGGCACATCTTCTGGTGTCCTTGTCATTCTGACCTTGAAATATGTCACAAAAGAAGAGGCTGACCAGGTGTGCACCGGCTCACAATGCAGCCACCAATGTTGGGTTTTTTAGTGTCACCACTAGTTGGTCATGCAGCCTCTGAGGAGGATGTGTTAGCTCCCATTCTCTGGTGCACCTGGGTCTTTTTGTTACAGGTCATTCATTACATAATGAATGATATCAACAGTGAGGTATGGGTGCTTGGTCCTCCACATAATCTTTGGTGGGATTGTCATTCATTTTTGGTCTGGGGAATTCCTAATAATTCTGAGAGTTAATGTTACAAGAGGAATTGACAACAGGTTGTATCCACAGATGTCCCTGAGATCACACAAAGATCACAGAACCTACTGTTCACCCTGCTCATAGTTAAGTGGTATGAGAAATAGCACTATAGTGTCCAGTACATTTGAAAGAATTAAAGTAGATTAATTATCCTTTACATTCCAAAATGAGCTTTAAAAGATCCCAGAGTTTGAGGAAGTAAAGCTTTCATTTGTTTTCGCTAAAATTAAAGTATTAAAATTTAAAAAAAAGTTACTACCTTTATTATTATGTAATTGACAATGTAAAAAGATTACTTATTGTTGTTACTTATTGTTCAAAAATAATTTTATTTTTGAAAGTATGTAATAATATGGTGTCAAGCTGAATATCATGGGCCTTTATAATAACACATTGAAATATGTACATAAGGAAAATATAGAAAAAGAAAGAGATATAAGTCATATTGTACATTTACCCTCAATGAGATTGCACCTAACTTGTCAACTGACAGGATCATTTTTATACAGAGTTTCGAAAAAAGAGAACCAAATTCTTTACATAAATTTAAGAGAACAATAAGAAGTTGAGTTTTAGCAGACCTACATCTAATTTAGTCCACTGTTAATTAAAATCAATAAGTGCCTTCAGTTGTAAATCAGGAAAAATTTGTTCTATTGTTATAATCGCAGAAAGTACACTATAAGTATAAATAAAGTTATCAGATTACACAGGCCATGCTATTGATTAGAATATGCTATCATCAGGTAAATAAATATTCAGCCTTTTGGATCTGTGAAACAACTAGGAAATCACATATAATTGGTTCTTGAAAAATAGAAAATCAGAAATCACTGAATTCATAATTTTTAAAAGACAGATTATCTAGAGTATCTGGCATAATTATTTTTCATTGTATTGTTTGTAGCATTACCTAACAGTGAAATTTCTGAATTTTATAGATTTGAATGTTTTAAAGAATAAAAAAGCACTCAAGTAAATCCAAATGCAATTATGAAAGCCGATTAAACAGGATCCTTCTTATTATAACAACAATCTAAAAAAAGGCTTAATAGCAACAAAGCTGCATTTACTTTTCATAAAGTTATTTAATTTCAACAAATTCAGAATGATTTAATAATTCTAGGAAATTCTGTATGAAAAATCACTTTGAGATCCAATAATCTATTAAATACATCAATCAATAACTATGTGCTATTTTTTCTAGTAAAAGCACAAAGCAGGTGTATACTGTGAAAGTAGTTCAATACTGAAATTTGTAAAGACATAATTTTAGCTGATTTTATCTTCTTCCCCACAATAATGGTCCAGTTATTTTTAGTCATTTAAATGTTAGAACTACTCACTTGAATCTGCTGATTATAATAAGACTGAGTACTTCATGTTTGACATTAAATAGCCAATCCATTTTATTATACAGATCCTGCCTTAGGTTCCCTTATAGCTATTAAAATTTAACTTGTCTTGTAATTTAGGCAATGAAGAATCTGTTTAATCAGTTGTAATAATTTTAAGTGACTGTGTTTGACAAGCAGTCCTTTTCTGCTTTCAATTAGTCCCTGTTGTAGATAGCCAGATCTGATAATTCAAAAAGTGTTTTTTTTTAACTTGAATTATCTGGTTTGGTTTATTACCTTGGCCAAAGTAATTGAAAAGTTGCCAAATATCCACTTCCTGCTATGCTATGCAGACAGAGCAATAACATGTTTGATATACCAAATGGTTTGATGAATAAACATGATGAAAATAAGACAGTTTATTGACATATTTATCTTCTAATCTTCAAACAAAACATGGCCTTCCAAATCTGGTATCCCATTTTGGTTATCATTGTGATCGCTACCATTGCCAAAACCAAATTCATGAGTTGATGATTTACAATAATAATTCCAGGCAAACAATTTATAAATTCTATAAAAGAATAATAAATAAAGATTAACACCTTTAGAAATATATACCTTACCATTTAGAATTAATTTATTAATATTTGTTTAGTTGAATATATTTCCTCTTGAAAGCCTCAAATTTGGGTGTTAGATAATTCTTCCAAATTATTCACACATTTCTAGAAACAATGTTATTTTTATTGCTTATGTTTCAACTGGTAGTAAAATACTATTCACTGTTTAGTAATTTAGAAAAAATGTATTTTACACAATAATTTTATTTTGCCTTTTTGTTAATGAGGCTTTCTAGAGAACTTAGAGTTGCCTTTGCTTCTATTATTATTTTTTTCATGAAGCTTCTCAATACCCAATATAATTCTATTGACATTTAGATACATTTACTTGTTTTGTTCATTTGTTTGTTTAAAGGGTATATCATAAAAACAAATTGTTGAAAAATATGGGATCAAACTTGTTGAGGTGATGATAGATTTCATGATTTTATAATATTTAGTTTTGTTTTTATAAAATGAATACTCAAATTAACTATATCTAAATTTTTTCATTTCTTTATTTTCTTAAATTAAATACAAACAACTTGATGTTCCTTTGAAGGTGACTGAAAATTGAATGTTAGAAATGTTGCAAGCATTCTTTTCCCATTGGATGAGACTATATGAGAATCCGGGGAAGTATGGAGCCTAGAAAACAGAGTAAAATAATTGTCTTGAACCTTTCATTCATAATGATCACTGACTGCTCAAGTGGTCCTTGACTTTACCCTGTACAATCCAGACTGATTCTCAAATCAACAACAATTTCCTTTTGCTTTGCCATAAAGGTGATTCAGTAGGCCACTTTAGATTTGTTCATTGAAATGTACAATACACTGTTGTTAAACATAGTCACCCTACTTTGCTAACAAACAGTATTACTTATTCCGTCTATCTCAGTGTATGTTTGTACTCATTAATAAACCTCTCTCATCATCCCTTCCCCCTGACATACACACTTTTTCTAGCGTCTGATATCTATCATTATACTTTCTATAATGCTTTCATGAGCTCAACTATTTTAGATCCCACATATGAGTGAGAACATGGAATATTTGTCTTCTATGTCTGGCTTATTTCACTTAACGTAGTGACCTCTACTTCCATCCACATTGCTGTGAATGACATGATTTTATTCTTTTTCATGACCGAATAGTGATCTATTGTGTATGTAGCCCACATTTTTTATCCATGTGTCTGTTGATATACACATAAGTTGATTCCATATCTTTGCATTTGTGAACAGTGCTGCAATAAACCTGGGGGTGCAGGAATAACTTTGACATACCAATTTCCTTTCCTTTGGATAAATACCAAGTAGTGAGATTGCTAGATCATATGGTAGTTCTATTTTCAATTCTTTGAAAAGTCTCCATATTGTTTTCTATAGTAGCTGTACTAATGTACATTTCTACCAACAATGTATAAGAGTTTCCTTTACTATGCATCCTCACCAGCATTGGTTATTTTTTGTCCTTTTAATAATAACCATTCTAACTGGGGTAAGATGATCTATAATTATAATTTCAATTTTCATTTTCCTGACAATTAGTGATGTTAAGAATTTATTCATATATCCTTGGTCATTTGTATATCCTTTTTTGAGAAATTTGTATTCATGTACTTTGCCCACTTTTTAATGGAATTATTTGTTTTATTACTGTTGAGTTGTTTGAGTTCCTTCTATATTCTAGATATTAGTCTCTTGTTGAATGAATAGTTTGCAAATATTTTCTATCTTTCAACAGGTTATCTCTTTACTATATTAATTGTTTCCTTTGATATGTAGAAGCTTTTTAGTTTAATATAGTCCCATTTGGCTAGTTTTATTTTTATTACCTGTACTTTTGAGGTTTTAGTTATAAAATCTTTGCCCAGACCAATGTCCTAAATTGTTCCCACTCTATTTTTTTTTCCTAGTAGTTTTATAGTTTTGGGTCTTATAGTTAAGTCTTTAATCCATCCTGAGTCAATTTTTGTATATAATGAGAGATAGGAGTCCAGTTTCATTCTTCTGCATGTGGATACCAATTAATCCAGCTTCATTTAATGAAGAGGCTTTTCCCAGATTTATATTCTTGACACCTTTGTGGAAAATCAGTTGGCTATAAATACGTGTATTTATTTCTGGGTTCATTATTCTGTTTTGTTGGTCTGTGTGTCTGTCTTTATCCCAACATCACACTGTTTGAGTTACTATAGCCTTGTAACGTATTTTGAAGTCAGGTAGTGTGATGTCTCCAGCTTTATTCTTTTTCTTCAGGATTGCTTTTCTGTTCCAGTTCTTTTTTGGTTCCATAGAAATTTTAGGATTCTTTGTTCTATTTCTATGAAAAATGACATTGGTATTTTGATAGGGATTGTGTTGAATCTGTAGATTGCATTGGGTGGTATGGTCATTTTGACAATATTAAGTCTTCTCATCCATGAGAATGGGATGTCTTTCAATTCATGTATGTCCTCATAAATTTCTTTCATCAGTGTTTTGCAATTTTTCTTGTAGAAATCTTCAACCTCCTTGGTTAAATTTATTCTTAGGTATTTTATTTTTTATTGCTAATATAAATGGGGTTTCCTTTTTAATTTTTTTCTCAGCTAATTCTTTATTGGTGTATAGAAACACCACTAAATTTTGTATGTTGATATTGTGTCCTGCAACTTTAGTAGATTTCTTTATCAGAACCAAAAGTTTTTTGGTGGAATTTTTATGTTTTTCTAATATAAAATCATGACATTTGCAAAGAGGGACAATTTGACTTCCTCTTTTACAATTTGTATATCTTTTACTTATTCTCTTGCCTGATTTCTCTGGCTAGGACATTCAGTACTAAACTGAAAAGCAGTGGTGAAATTAAGCATCCTTGTCTTCTTAGAGAACAGGCTTTCACCTTTTCTTTTCTTTTTTTTTTTTTTGAGACAGAGTCTCACTCTCTTGCCTGGATCGAGTGCCGTGGCGTCAGCCTCGCTCACAGCAACCTCAAATTCCTGGACTCAAGCAATCCTACTGTCTCAGCCTCCCAAGTAGCTGGGACTACAGGCATGTGCCACCATGCCCGGCTAATTTTTGCTATATGTGTTTTTAGCTGTCCAATTAATATCTTTCTATTTTTGGTAGAGACGGGGTCTCGCTCTTGCTCAGGCTGGTCTCGAACTCCTGAGCTCAGAACGATCCGCCCACCTCGGCCTCCCAGAGAGCTAGGATTACAGGCGTGAGCCACCGCGCCCGGCTATTTTTCCATAAATATTCTTTCAATGAAACTTTCATATTACTATAAGTGAAAAATTAGTATTACATGCTATAAATAGAAATCACTAAATAAAGATACAATGAAAACAAAGCAATATTAATGATCTCTAGCTTGATACCATTTCCCATCAAAGACTCCAAGCCTAAAATCTGTTCTTTCTTTTTGTTAAGAGGGAAATTCCAAAGGATTAGAGATTAAAGATTAGCACCAAACTGAGGCTTTCTCTTTGATAGACTCAGAAGGACGGAAAGAGGAATGAATAGAAAATAACTTTTCACTATGTGATTTAATATTATCTAAGGCCGTATCTGCATACTGCCTAAAATTGTCAACTACCAAGATAATTTTCCTACTAAATACTAGGGTTAGCTCTCATTCCCCCACGCCTCTCTTCAGGGGACTTACATTGTAACCTCTTCAATGGTTGACCATATTTCTTAGCTCCATTCCACATGTCCTTAGAAAATGGGATTATAGACATAAAATTGAAACAAGATAGACGACAAACACCCTAAATGTCAGAACTAATACAAAATAACAGGAGTCCCTCCAAGCCAGAGCCCACATCTGCGCCAGATGGGGCTATCCATCAGGGCTCGAGCCTGCAATGCGTCTAGAGACTGCACACCATCAACACCTATCAGTAATAATAAACGACGTGATAGCCAACACCTGAAAGGTTTCCGTGCCAAACACTGCACCACACACCTCATGACATGCTCTTCAATCCTCCCAATACCCTCATGAGGTTGATGCCATTATTATTATTCCCAATGCGAAGGAATAAGATTTAGAGAAGTTAAGGAACTTGCCAAGGATTTCATGGAAGTGGCAGATCCAAGATTTGCGCCAAGTTTGCCTGACTACAGAGTCCGTGGCCTTAATTCTTCTGTCCCCCCACTGCTGAGACACACGGCAATTTTAATCCTCACAAACCTCAAGATAATAGCCTACTGCTCTTAAGCACAATTAAGACAATGGGTCGACACAACAGGAAAACTGTTCAATATGTAATTAAACATAATTACTGGTGTCCTCTAATTGTTTGGGAAAATAAATCTCTCACCCTTGACAAGCCAGAATTCTGGTGTGTGCTGAGAAGGTTCGAGTCCTTACTTCGTTCTGTGTAGCTCTAGCACATGCATGCATTCGTCAGATTTCACGGGGAATAGTACTAGGGAGGTTCGAAGATATTTAGATTCAAGAAGACAGGCCTTGGAGGGATCTAAACCATTCTGCCCAACCCTTCACTGTATAGATGGGGAAACGGGGAAAATGTAACCTCCCAAGAACATACAGGGCTCTGCCTCCTAGTCAAGTGCACTGATTAGACGGGTTAAGTTCAGATCATCTAGGCTGAAAACCTGGCTTTACCACTTAGCAGCTGTGTGACCTTGGGCAAGTTGTTTTACCTCTCTGAGCTCAAGTCAGGATAATAATAATGCCACAGTAACCATCTCATAAAGTTTTGTGGGATGAAGTAACTTAATACACATGAAACACTTGGAACAGTACCTGGGCACATGGCATCTGATGGATACATCTAGCTATGGACACTACAGTTTCAGACAGTAAGCTGTCCCTGCGTGACAGGCCTTGTAAGTGCTGCTAAGAGCAGTGGTAAGGCCGTGTTCTCATCTGCTGAGGAGCTGTTAGAGGGGGTCTCCAACATCTACTGCACAGAGCTCAAACTATGAAGCAAAGGAGTTTAGCTGAGGTTCTAGCAACGAGGGAGAAGGGCGTTAGGAATCAGACCTTAACGCCGTGCGCATCCTGCTACTTAAACTGCCCGAATGAGCTTCAGTATCAGTAGCCACGCTCTTGTGGGCAGACTTGTTTATTCAGGTAATCATGTTTCCAGAAGAGCAAATTAAAAAAAAAAAAGAGCAAATATTTATTGAATATATATTAATACTTAGTAAAAAGTACTAGGTGTGGTATGATATACAATGAAATTTAGGGTAGGACTTTCTAAGCAAGCTTGGCAAATACCTAAACCAATGCCCCACTTCTTTCCTGAACCCCACACAGACATCAGTCACAACGAACTTGCCCACACAGCCCAAGTGCAGCTCAAGTACAGCCTTCCGAGTCTTCTCAACCCAGTGCTGCAAGAAGCCACTGCTAGTCCTTATGTGTTGGGTTTCAGGAATTAAAGGTATCAACAGGCAACCAGAGAATGAGACATGAGACTAAAACTCAGCAGGGGCCAAGAAGCATTTTTATTTAGTTTCTTTGGGTAAGACATTTGAATTTAAAACAGCTAGGAATATAATACATAATACATATGTTATGCGTGTGCAGGGAAAAGGTTCAAAGGGCCCAAGCTATAATACACATAACCAATGTGAAATGCTCTTTCCTGAATTACACCACAAAACATTCTCATCCTCCTCAGCCTCCACATGAAAAACTAGCAGCATCCTCAGATGAAAGGAAGAGATGCAAAGGAACAGAGGCCACAAGGCGCTTACAAGAAAGATGTTCCTGGCACAGAGAAGCTGTCCCAGCCTTGCCCCCTACAGGGCCATTCAGGGCAGAACCCAGGACTCAAAGAAATGAAACAAACCAGAGGGAGAACCCAGGAAAATAGCAGCACTTCCTGCCACTTCCGCTGGCAGACTTGGCCACAAAAGGTGCTGGTTGCCCGGCTGCTGCATAGAAAGGAAGCACTAAAATGAGAGGGGGGGAAAGCCAGGATTTCTATTAGATCAGACCCCAACTCACAGTTCGAACGAGCAGGCGAGCTCCATGAAGAGGTCTCCTCTCCGCACAGCCCGCCCTCAGGAGAGGCAAGAAGAGACAGATCTGATTTAATTCAAGGCAAAAATCTTGTTTAAGATGTACACCTTTCCTATATTGGTTCCAAGTGTTCCGGCCTCTGTAGAGGCCACTGACCCTTTAAGAAGAGGCTGAAACTGACGCGGTGTCTCACATAGGCCATTGTCCAGATTCCTTAAGGGGTGACAAACAATGATTCCTCTCGGTGTCAAAGAGATTGTTGGGGAGGTTTGCAGGAGTGAGGAGTTGGGAGGGTTGGGAGGGGGGAAGGGGACGATGTGCTATGGTGACAGCAGCCTGCCACAGGGGCGCCAGTGGCAGCTCTTTTGCCCCAGCAGTTCCTAGGGCGCTGCTGAGAGGAAGCTGCTTAAAAACATTTAAATAGTAAATAGCCTGTCAGAAGGACTAATTGAAACCATTTTATATCTTGAAGCCATTTTATATCTCAGTTTAAAAGCTCCTTAGTTCTGTTTCAATGTGTTTTCTTTTCATTTGATTGTTTTGAATGAGAAATATGTTTACATGGTTCAAATACCAAAAAAAAATAAAAGGTAATTTTTTTAAATATAAAAAGCATAAAAGCGAGAAATCTCCCTCACATCCCTGCCGTCTACCCCTGCAGCTGCCAGCTGCCCCCCGTGTCCTTGGCCACTCACTGCTGCTGGTTCCTCACCTACCTGTGCAGAGTTCTCTGTGCACACACAGCAGGTGAACACAGAGCCTTAATTTTCCTCCTTTGTGCCGTAAAAGTGGCATGTCGCACACACCCGTCTCCACCTTGCTTTCTGAAGTGCCTTCCGTATGTTAGTATGTGGAAAGCTTTCTCATACTGCTTTATTTTTAATTTACGTACAGTAAATGCATAGATCTGAAGTATTCCACTGGATGATTTCGACAGCCATACACTCTCATGTAACAACCACCTAAAACTAAATAGGACATTTGTATTGTGTCCACATCTCAGTAACCACCACTTTTGATTTCTGTCACCATAATGCAATGTGGGGTGCGGTTTCTGTGCAATTTGTAAGGCTATAAAGATATTCCAGTCCTGTTAGAGACCAGCAATAAACGTTCATGAGCTATTTCACCCGCTCTATGAAGAATCGTCCAACACAGGTCCCTGCCGCACCCCACCTGCCCCTTCCAGACCAGGTGCCCTCCTTGTGGTCCACACCAGTACTTGTCCTCCACCGCTGATCAATAACAGCTTCTGAAACGTCTCCTTCTCCTTCTGGTCTGTAAGCTCCAGCTCTATTTCTTTGTCTCCAAAAGACAAAGGAACAGGTACCTATTTCTCAAGTGCTTTCTCAATAGACACTATTCACCTCTAGCATCTGTCGAAAAAGCAGCAACTAAATATTTGCTACCCTCTTTCCCAAAAGCATTTTGTAATTATAGGGCAACGGTGTCAATTCTCTAACACATGTTGCTATGGAAATGACCAAACGCAAACTGCATCTCACAATGAAAGCACAGAGCCATTCACGGGGTTCTGTGGGCAGACAGGGAGGGCCCTGTGTCAGCTGGCTGCCTTTGCTGATGGAAGGAAAAGATGAGGAACATTTTAAGAATTGATTCCCAAGGTTTTGAAAACAAATCAGAGGCCTTTCTTGGGCTTAAATATAATACTGTCACAGATGAGGCGTTCCCTGCATGACCAGATTACAGCAGCATAAGCTTTAAATAGAAAACAGTGAGGCAAGGCAGGTTAGTGGACAAAGAGCGTCCACAATGACTTTGGTTTAAGAATGAGGGGAGATAAATGATCAGGAAACCAACTGCTTCAAGATCTGAGACGCAGAAGGCACTGGCAAAATAGAGGCATCTTTAGGAAATACTGAAAATTGAGCTACACAGAGGCAAATGGGAAAAATCATAAAATCAGCAGAATAGCTTTTCAAAGAACAATCTCACGAGGTGTCTGAAGAGTAGAAAGACGGTTCAACAGAGCTGACGAAGCAGCCTGATCCTGAGGCAGCTACCAACCTTAACAGTCTCTGCGTTGGTTTGAGCCAAGCTTGAAGCAGGGCAGGATGAAGTGGCTATCAGCCCACTTGTTTTCAGTGGAATCTAAAACCTTCCTGTTGCCCCGATGGCCCAGGAACATCCTGCCTTCAGCTGTGAAGGCAGGAGATGTACATGAAGGTATGAGGGAGAAAGGGAAACCCAAACTCATGGAATTCAGGAGGAAGAAATTCCCCTTACTTGGCGGAAGAAATCTCCTGAACCAGCTTTTGAGGAGCCTCTAGGTAAGTGGGGAGCATTAATCACCCAATTTGTTTCTTATGCTGAGCACAAGCACATCTAAATGTTCAAATTTAAAAGACTAAAATAAATTCCATTAATTTGCTTTACTTCACCTGGTTTCCATTTTTGTTTATCCAAAAGCCGAAATTGCTAAGGGTATTTAACAATAAAGCAGCAACTAATTGTGAAACATAAATAAAAGTAAAATGAAATAATAGGATATGGCTTTATACGCTTTGTCACTGAATCTTCTTTAAAAAAGATTAAAAGGTCTTCTATGTGAAAAGAACTACATAGGTCAATAATTCTGAATTCTGGAAAAAAAATACTATTTAATTAACATTCTATATGCAGTGGTCCCCAGTCTTTTTGGCACCAGGGACTGGTTTCATGGAAGACAATTTTTCCACAGACCAGGGGTGGCGGGGAGCAAGGTGGAGCTCAGGCGGTGATGCCAGCGATGGGGAGCGGCTGTCAATACAGATGAAGCTTGCTCACTAGCCTGCCGCTCACCTCCTGCTGTGTGCCCCCTCCTTCCTAAGTTTCATGGATGACAGTTTTTCCACAGACAGGAGTGGGGGTGGTGGGCAGCCAAGGGCCAGTAGCTGGGGTTGGGGACTGCAGCTACATAGGAAACACTTAATACAACTCTTTTATTTTAGAACTAGGGATTGTATACATAATGTCTCCATTTCATATAAAATTTCCTCTGAATGTTGACTATTTCGTTGTTAATGTGAAAATGGGCTCTTCAAAATATTACTGTTTTTCTTATATTCATTTTTGATAAATATATTTATGTTTGCTTTGTAAAAAATAAAATAATACAAAGTAGTAGGGTAGTGTATTAGTTTCCTTTTGGTGCTATAACAAATAACCACAAATCGAGTGGCTTGAAACAACACAAATTTCTTATCTTATGGCTCTGGAGGTCAGAGGTCTGACGTGGGTCTCCCTGGGCTAATATCAAGGTGCCGGCAGAGCTGCTTTCTTCCCTGGAGTCTCCGGGGGAGAATCCATTTCCTTGCCTCGCCAGCTTCTAGAGGCCACCTGCATTCCCTGGCGTAGGCTCCACCCTCCTCAAAGCAGTAATGGCTGGTCGAATCTTTCTCACAATGTTGTTTGGTTCTATCTCTCTCTCTTCCCTATTTAAGGATCCCTGTGATTGCACTGGGCCCACCCAGATAATCCAGATAATCTCTTTATTTGAAGGGAAACTGATTAGCAACCATAATTCCACCCACAACCTTAATTCCCACAGTCATGTAACATAACAACTTCAGGTTCCAGGATTAGGAAGTGGACATCTTTAGGGGCCATTATTCTGCCTCCCACAGGGGAGATGGGAATTGTCTCATGCAATACTCAGTTCAGGGCCCTGTGGCCTTGTGCATCTAATAAATGGTTTGGTAGTAACATTCAAGGTGAGCTTGCCTATTCAACTACAGGGAATTAGCAAATTTTGGCTTTTTCAGACTGGAGAGAGCTGCTCAATGTAGGATTTTCCACAACTTAGATGCCTGAAGGTCTCCATTCCCAGGTAGACTGGACAAGACATCTGGCAGGAAGGGAGGGCCAGGATAGAGGCAGGACTTCCCACAGAGATCTATATGCTGAAAGTGCTCAAAGTCAGTCTTTGGTGGTGGGGGGAGATGTAAGTTGTGCAAATCAGGGCCCAGTCAACTCTACTCACTCAAACCCTGAGCTTTCCCCACTAGCCAGCACCCCCTCTTCCTGGAGCACACAAGACAATTTTAAAATGCATTCTATACACTCTTAACATGCCACCAATCTGAGCCAGGGCTCAAAAAATATTTGTTGCACAAATAACTATCACATACTTTTATAGCATCTGTCAGGTGGAACGTTTAGCTGAGCAGCACAAGAGCATGCTAAGAATGAGATTTTGCTGCCCTTCAGACCTTCAAATGTGCCACAGGAAATTCAATTTTTTGAAAAAGAACTGTAAATTCCCCAAAGTGCAAGAAACACTAGTCTACTATGTGCTGGTTCACAAATTATATTTATTAGATCATAACCAGCATTTAAAAAATGAAATGGAACACAGTAGAACAGAAAATATCAGAGTGTATCACACATATTAACAATAAGTGTTGTTTCACAAATCTATCATTTCAGACAAGTATCGGTGTGTCTGTGTGCTAAGTTGTGATGTAAAATGTATTTCTTGTATTTCTTGGTAAAATGGATCATGGTCGCACAGTAAAAAATAAAAAATTGAATACTACTCTAGTAAAAATATTCTCATCACAGAATTCTAGAATAGGCTAGCCTTTCACAGGACGATAGTTGACAATAACTCGGTCCCAAATATACAGTATTTTTATAAATATTTTAGAGATTCAAGACCAAGCAAAATTAAGTGATATCATTTAGAGCTAACAAAAAAAAATGTTTGCAGTAAAACCATAAAGAAAGATAAAAGGGTCGGGCTCTCACACCTGTAATCCTAGCACTCTGGGAAGCCAAGGTGGGAGGATCACTTGAGGTCAGGAGTTTAAGACCAGCCGGGGCAAAAGTGAGACCCCATCTCTACTAGAAATAGAAAAATTAGCCGAATGTGGTGGCACATGCCTATAGTCCCAGCTACTCGGGAGGCTGAGGCAAGGTCACTTGAGCCCACTGCAACTTGAGGTTGCAGTAAGCTAGGCTGACACCACAGCACTGTAGGCAGGGAGACAGAGTGAGATCCTGTCTCCAAAAAAAAAAAAAAAATGATAAAAGCAAAATTCTGGAAAGTGCTTGCTTCTGGCATGAAGGGGATAACAGCTGGGACCAATGGAGAGTTTCATATTGGCAAAGTGCTGTTAAGTGACAGTGGCCTCATGGGTGTTAATTTCAGTAGACTGTCTCTAACTTATTTTTGTTATATATATGTATTAAATATTTTAGAATTGAATTTATAAAAGTAAGACGTTGGAATAACATAACACCCATCAGTTAGTAGTTGTTCCGGGGGGGCAAAGGATACAGGGCATTTTTACTTTCCAAATTTTACCTTTCTGAATTTTTTTAATCAATCTAAAATATATATAGAATATTTATATTTGGAATAAAAACTAAAGAAAATTAAAGAAAGGAAGTAAAAAGAAGCTACTGAACACTTGTGATTACTTTCATACTTTCTTTAATCTTCCCTCTCCTCCCACTTCCATTTTCCTGAATAACAAATTAGGATGAACAACTGACCATCCTTAAGAAAAATGTATTGGCTGATCTAAAATAATTTTGATCCTTAGACTCTATGGCTCAGTATTGATTTATTATATATATTACACATAAACCTCTTTGAAATATAAGCTTTGGCTGAAATTAACCCACACTCTTCTGAAATGAAAATAATAGCTACAGGGTTATAATAATAATTCAATCACTCTATAGCCTGGTTATCAGGAAATAGACAGGAAATCGTCTCTCATTTCTTTTCATTTCAAGGCAATTTAGGTAAATTACAGACATTTCCCTTTCAGAGCTGAGGACCATCACTAGCATTTTAAGTGTGGTTCATTTATATTAATGTCTTCAATTTAGAACTTCTTGGACTCTTCTTTCTTTATGATGCCAGCTTTCAGTTCAAATTAAAATAATTTTGTAAGACTAGTAAGTTGCAAATCAAGAGAAAGGTGTTTTGTGTATGGTTTCTACGTTTTGATAGAAGAGGAAATCATTTCAAAGCAATCACTTTCTGTACTTAGTGAATCTCTAATTTCTTTCCTTTTGGCTCTGCCAACTAGATAACTAAATAGAAGATAATGAAGTTTGGATATTCAATATAAAACAATTTTTATTCTTTGGAGAACGAAACTGCTTTGAAAAGCCACTTTGCTTCAACCTTAAAGGTGTTTCCTGCTCAATAAATCTTGAGTACTGGTCAATCACTTGTCAGTGGTACTATATTGCCATTGTGTACGTGTGTGTCTGTGTCTGTCTGTCTGTCTATCTCTCCTACTAGACAGTGAGTTGCCTGAGCATAGGATAAGTGGGTCGTGCTCCCTGATGAATGCCTGCATTTGCAGTTTGGTCTAATTACAGTGAATTTCACAAAAGCAGTATGTGGGCAGCTCTTTTAGTCCTCAGTGGGATTGATAGGAGGTAGGGAGGTAATGAAATTAAAATAATCATAAAAATGAGAATGTAAGTACCACAAGAAATATTCGTTCATTCATTTCATCATGTATTATGCATACTTATTCTGAATCATATGCGAGAATATAAAAGTAAATCAAACAAACCCTAATCCGAAAGAAGCCGACACTCTAAGTAGGATAATTCCAAGAAGGGAGGGACTAAAGACAAATGGAAATACCTCACCACCATGAGTTTCTAGAGTGAGAACTTGAAGAAGCACAGATAGATGGGAATGGCACTCCAGCAAGAGGAAACCTCACCGACAAAGGCTAGGAGGAGTGAAAATACAGACTGAGTTTAGGACGTGGTGTACAGTTAGGTTTGAGAAAGGCAGAGTCTTGAAATGAAGTAGAGTGATCAAGGAAAAAGGCTAAAGGTAATACAGCGTGATGGGTTTTGCTGAATCAGAGGAACCAAACTGGGGAGTTCAAACTTATTTTAGTGAGCAAAGGAGAGTCATTAAATGTTTTTGAGCAGAGAAGTGGCATAATCTGAGCAGCACTTCAGAAAGATTTTAGCTACAGTGTTCAAGAGAGACCAAAGAGAGTGGAAAGGAAGCAGGAAAGCAGGGTATTCCAAGACTACTGCAATCCAAGCAAGAATCAATCAAGGATTTCAAGACCCATTCACGATTAAAAACAAAACCAACTAGGTACATACAGTACTTTCTTATCTTAACAATTGATATCTACTAAAAACTTACAGCAAATATTGTTTTAAGATCAAGAACGAGACAAGGATTCCATCTATCCTTGTTTTTATTTCAGATTGTCCTTAAGGTCCTATCCAATGTAGTATGACAAAAAAAGAAACAAAAAGCATATGTTTGGAAAGAAACAAAACCCTTATTATTAAAAGATAATAAATAATCTTCATGATACTAATATATCTTTCGAAATCTACTGAAAATTTTTAGAAGACAGTTTAGCAATGTGGTTGGATGCACAGATGAACTTAGAAATCCAAGAAGCAGAAATAAATCTCTCCACCTTTAAGACACATGTTTACATAAGAAAAGCATCATAATCCTTTCTCTGTGGACAGTTCCATGTAGTACATTTAAACACTCAGAAATGTAACCTGAGAGGTTTCCTAGAAAATGCATGACACCCTGGGAGGAATGGCATTGTGTCCTATGGAACATCCTAAGCAGTCTTTCAGATGGAAACCATAGCAGTAACAGAGAAGCCAATTAATTCTGACATACATAGTTTGAGATCAAAGCAAAAGCAAGCAACAGAGAGTGGGGGAAAATTCCTCTGCCTTTAACTCTAGACCAGGTTCACAGCTACCTTCTATAGCAGTTCCCAAACTTACATCTCAGTATAGCATATTGCTAATGGGAAACGACAAAGCTAGGCGTGCACGTTTTACTGACTGCAGGATAGCTGATCACGGGGGAGGTCTCCAAGAGGCACAGAATATGAGCAACACTGACCACATCTGATTGACATCAAATCCTTCTGTCAGGTAGTATCTCAAAGAACTACTGTCCCACAGAAACTCTAATTAAGAAAATGCTCTGCACCTGAACATTCCCAACTCCTGGTATGAACCAAAATTTAGGTTTAATAGAGTTAAGCAAGGTCACTGGAGCCACTCTGTCTGAGTTTGAATCCCAGATTCACAACTTACTCTTGTGTAACTTTGGGCAAGTTACTTCACATCTCCACGCCTCAGTTCCCTCATTTGTAGAATGGGGAGAAGGGATAAGCCAATAGCAGTTACATCATACGGTTACACTGAAGACTAAAATAAATGGGTTAATATATGTAAAGCACTTACATAAATGTCGTCACTACTCTGTTAAATTACAATATTTTGCAAGCAAAGAAAAATATTACTCTTCATGAAATAGGTCCATAAATATCTGTGAGAAGAGCAAGAACACATGCATTGTCTGCAGTTCTGTTAATCAAAACATTCTATTAATTGATGTTTATATTGAACATACTAATGCCTACGGTTATGTGTGGGGTTGGGTGGGGTGAATCAAAAAAAAGGGGGTAATTCTTAGCCTTAAAAAGTTGGAGAATTTTCTTTAAATATGGTCCTCCTAAGTATCCAGGTTGAAATGCACCTTCTCTCCAATCTTCCATACTCACTTTCCAGAATAAGTTACATCTTCTGGAAGGAACTTTAGTGCTAAAGAAATTCTACCAGTATTAAGCCATTTTTGAGGATTGTTTTCTACCACTTCTTCCCTCAAAATAATAAGCAGGACCCACAGACACGAAACTACTGCTGTACACTCAGCAGCCTTTGACATGTGCAATATCCCAAATTGGACAGTTCTTACTTATAATGCAAAATTTTTCCATTCTTCCAGGGAACACGGATATCATCAGAAAAAAATGGCTTAAGTTACTTTCTTATGCTTTACTATACATTTTAAATACGGCTTAAGTTATCCATACTTTATTGTGTGTCAATTCCTTGAAATCTGGTGATGTATCTATGATAACCAGTAGCAAGAACAACTCCATCCCACAACTACTAATTAATTAAACAAGATATTAATATAGTAATTCTTTTGAATACTAAGTCAAGAACCCATAACAGGCCAGGCACGGTGATTCACGCCTGTAATTCCAGCATTTTGGGAGGCCGAGGCAGGAGGATTGCTTGAGGCCAGGAATTCAAGACCAATCTGAGCAACATGGGGAGACTCCAGAGTCTACAAAAAATAGAAAAAATTAGCCGGGCACAGTTGGCGCGTGCCAATAGTCCCAGGTACTCAATCACTTAAGCCCAGGAGTTTGAGGTTGCAGAGAGCTAGGATGACACCACTGCATTGTAGCCCAGGCAACAGAGGGAGACCCAGGCAGAGGAAAAAAAAGAAAGAAAAAAAGAAAGAAAGAACCCACAACAGTTGAAACTCAGTTGGGATGGATGAAAACTGAATGTTTTGCATTGTACTACCAGCCACAGAACTGTGAAAAGCAAAGTTCAACAGTACCCGCCTTCATGGGAACCTGAAAAGGACTGTTTGAGGCCAAAGGACACAACATTGAAAGAGCAGTGTTTCAGGGGAGTATTTCTGAGCCAGCCAAAGGCTGGAGTCGAGCAACAAGCCAACCCAATCAAATTTCAATTCCTCTAGCCCACTCTCAAGACCCTCCACATCCGACCCCCTCCTGTCCACCCACCTCACTGCCTCCTCTGCACTCAGGCCTCTCAAAAGTGGCTCACACGCCTCCTCGTCCTTCGAGCACACAGTGATCACCCTGAATACCTTTTCTCCCCTGTAAAAATTCTTATTCCATCCTTTTCTCTTTATCCCCTTCTGTGGTCTTTGAGTTGCATACAATGAGTATGTCTTAATCCATCATTTTTTAAAAAGCTATTCTTTAACCAGAGTTACAGGTAAAATTTTCACAAATTAATCAGTTTCTTTAAAAAAAATGACACTCAACATGATAGTTAAAGTACCAAAAAAGATCTCTGTGTTTGAGTGACTAAACCTGTGCAATAGAGAGCAGCACTTTGTATTCACACTAAATTTTATAAGAAAGGAAATGTGTGTTATCTTCTACAGCACCCAGGAAGGGGGCCCACAGCACTCCTTTCCTCTCTTTTCCATTTCCTCTTCATACTGCCTTTCCTTTTGTTTACCTTACTCAGGTTCTCCTGTCCCAGACCTGGGTTTGCCAGTGATGCCCCCAAATCTGATGAGCCTGGTGGGTGAGCTCTTCCAGAAATAAAGACATGCTGGTCCCAGGAGTATACATAACCATCAAAGCATGAAGCAATATCTTTTGTGTGGTGTCACCACACCTCCCAGAAGAATGGACTTCTACCAGAAACAGTCAAACATGGCCAGGTCATCTAGCCAAATGCATCCTTGTGGATTCTGCTGTTAAGATACCAAAGATCTGCAGCTCATCCAATGCAACAGCAGAAACAATTCTATCTGTGAGCCTGTGGAAAGAGTCCTGAGTTGGTTCCAAATGTAAATTACCACCTACAGTCAATTCCTCTGCCAGCTGATGGATGTTGGGGCGTGGGGTGCAGCAACGCTTCCTTCCTCTCTATAGCCCGGGAAACTACCCATGCACCAGCCTGACCCTGGGATAGTTTACTAGTTGTACCATTAGTTTAAAATTCATATAAGTCAGAGGAAAAAAGACAGGGAAATAAATCCCCAAGATATGTAAACCCCAGACCACTGCTATACAAATAACCTTTCCAAATGATTCATCTCCTTTACTTCAAAAATGAATTCACTGCCAAACGGGACACTCATACATCCCTGGTGGCTGCAGGAATCAGTAGACCCTTTATGGAAAGCAACAGGATAATATTTAAAAGGATCAAATTAAAATGTTCACAGCACTGGGCCCAGTAAATCTGCTTCTGGAGAATTCATTCTCTTGAAAAAACTGAACAAAAGAAAACAGCTCTGCGCATGCAGATGTTCACTAATCCACCACTTAGAGGAAGGGGACAGTGGAGATCCGAATGACCAACAATGGTGAGATGGCTTAGCAAATTGTGATTTATCAGGCCAGTGAATATTTAAGCAGTCAATGAAAAGTATAAACATGAAGATAATACACAACATGGAAAATCATTTATGGAGTAAATTTAGGTAAAAATTTAAAAAAAGGCAGAACCGTATATCCATGGTCAGATGTACACATTCATATTTTAAAATGTTAAGCACCAACCAGGAGAGGAAAGGGCAGAAAAAATAAAATGGGTGATGTAGGGTAGTGAGATTACGGCTGCTTTTGTTGTTGTGCTTTCATGTCACCATCAGAGCGTTTTTGCCTTTACAAAGAAGGGAAAATCAGTTCTGTGCCAGCCCAGATCAACGGGAACGTGAGTGGGAGCGGGGAAGAGAGATTTTTCAGCACATAATCAAACTCCTTCTCCAAAGAGCTGCATGGCCTTCTCCTGCAAAGCGACCTCTTCCACACACGGATGTCAGGACAAAGAAGCTGCACCTATGAGTGACAAAGACGGTTTCCTTGGTTTCTCACACCGTGCCTCCCACCACCTGGGCCTCCTAATGCGCGCTTTTGTCCCGTACCGCAGAGGGACCCCGTTAGAAGGCGCTGGTGCTAAAGGGAAATGCATTTCCAGGACAAGAGGTTTCATCATTCCTAGCATTAGCAACAGAATGGTGACAGAAGGTAAGTGGCAGATTTGCAATCACCGCAGCTCCTCGCCTGGAAATTGAAAACAGCTCGCGCTGGAAGGCGACCGAGCATCAGCGGCAGCGCCTGCAGAGGCGAGGCCAACGGGAGGCCAGCGGGAGGCCAGCAGGGTCGGGTGCCCTCCACCGCCGGCTGCGGGGCGTGCGCCAGGGGAACCGGGGGAGACGGGCAAGCGGGGAGGGGACGGAAATCCTCAGACCACTCGCCTGCGTCGCCTTTGGGTGTTCTCAATGTCACCCATCACAAACGCAGCACAAATCCGCTGTGGTGCTGACAACGCCCCCATGGGCTGTCCTCCCAGGAGTTCTCAGCAGGAACCCTCCGGGGTCGCACTCCTTGAGACTGAGGAGTGAAGAGGAAAGGCAGGGGACAGCCTACAACACAGATTCCTTCTCACAACTTTTCGAAACAACATTCAAAATTGAAATATGTAGTGGCTCACGCCTGTAATCCTTGCACTTTGGGAGGCCCAGGTGGGAGGATTGCTTGAAGCCAGGAGGTCAAGACCAGCCTGAGCAACATGGCGAGACCACATCACTACAAAAAACAGAAAAATTAGCCTGGCGCGGTGGCGCGCACCGGTAGCCCAACTATTGGGGAAGCTGAGGCAGGAGGCTTGCTTAAACCCAGAAGTTCCAGGCTGGAGTGAGCTAAGATAACGCCACTGCACTCCAGCCTAGGCAACAGAGCAAGACTCTGTCTCAAAAAACAAACAAAACAAAACTGAAATATGTAAAGAAGCTACATAGAACTACACAGACGCTGCAGCTCAAGAAGCAAATTTATATTTGCTAAGCAGATTTCTACCCCAGCTTTGAAGTAAGGATCAAATGGTCCCTCTGCCCAAGGTTTCCCAGAACAGAATTCAACGTGCTTTCTCTTTTTAAGCCAACAAGGCTTTGTCTCCACTTGCCTTTGGACACTCATAACAAGCTTTTTTTTTTGTATACTTGCTTTCCTCCGCTGGACTATATGGTTATTGAGGCAGGGATCTTGTCTTATTATAGTAAATCCAGGACGCTTAGTAGTACTGAGCTTAGCACACAGTAGGCCCTCGATAAACCAGGGTAGAACTGAAATTAATAAAGTCAAAAAGACAATCAGATTGTCACATCTAAATAAATGTTAGAGCAGTGCTATCCAACAGAAACACAATGCCAGCCACAAATGAGACAGCCACACATAATTTTAAATGTTCCAGTAGCCACATTAAAGGAAGTAAAAGGAGGTAAAATTCATTTTATTAATGTTATTTAACCTAATATATCCAAAATATTATTATTTCAATGTGTAATGAATATTTCAAAATATTAATGAGATATTTTACTTTTTTGTACTAAATCTCTGAAATCTGGTGTATATCCTGTAACTCCTGCTCACCCCAGTTTGGACTACCCACATTGCAGGTGCTCAATGGTCACATACAGCTGCCATACTGGGCAGCACACTGTTAGAGTGAAGTTCCGAAAACTCTACAGTACATAAAAACACCTCTTTATAAAAGGAAACATTTTTGTAGTAATAAAGAGCTCATTTAATTTCAGGTTTTCCATTAATCTGTGTTACCACTTTAGATTTATTTTTAATAGCACTAAGGAAGTAACTACTAACCAGGTGTATATTTTACCCCTTTCAAATGACTAGACCAGAAAATATTGTTTAAAATAGATCCTCAAGCTAGTCTTGACCAAAAGCCATATTTATTAAGAAAAATTTAACAAACTCATGAGCAAGCAAGTGCTGTTAGTCTAGGAAATAGTACTTTGGGTATTCTTCCTCCACTTGTTTGAACAGATAATTAGCAGGTTGTGTTGTTTAGTGAAGTAATTAATTATTACTGAAGAGCTAAATACTTCTCTTCTAAAGTCTACTTTTCACAAACATTATATAAACAAACAGTTAGTAATTAGAAAGATTTGATGCTATCAAGACAACATTAGTACCAGGGACCCAAGAATGCCAGAAACCTCCCCTAGCCGTCAGCCCCCTCCTCCCTGCTAGGTGGGGAAGTTTGCTCTTCAATATAGTGACACTCCAGGTATCCAAGCAGCACCTAGCACCCATCATCCCACTGCCAAGCTTGGCCAAAGTCTCAGGTGAGAAGGCTCACGTGGTCTTCCTAATTTTCTCACCTCACCACCCCAGCATCCTGCAGCTCAACCTGTTCTGAACCTTGAGACCAGCCCAGTTGGGCCTGAATCTGTGGACCCAGCCTAACTTTTCCACTGGGCAGCATGCAGAAAGGCGAGAGAAAAGTAGCCCCTGGAAGCCAGCCCAGGAAGTCCAACCCCACGGTGGTCAGCTTTCCAGAGGCCAGACACAGGAAGGATGTGACAGCCTCACTCAGGATCCTGCCCCCCAGCAACCAGGACCAAGAGAGGTTTGGGCGCCAACCAATCAGATAGGCATTTGTCCCTTTCTTTGGGGCAGGAGGAGGCTATGAAAGGGGAACGGAAGTCCCTTCCCCCACAACCATCTGAAATGTCTGATGTTGTTGGAGATGTTATTTACCCAGATTCCCAGGTGAAAATCAATAATCTCTGAGGAGTAAGATGCCAGACAGGTCGTTCAGAGAAAAACTATGATATAACCTCCTCAGAGAATTGAAGCAGACTGTTCTGCATTCCCACCTGAGGCAAAGTGAGACCTGAAAATGGGAGAGATCACTCTATGAGAGAGCCTGGCAAAGGAAGAGTCCCTGCGATTTGTCAGTCCAGAATTGTGGAGCCAAGATCATCATATAAAATGCTTTTGAAATATTATTGCTCTGCAGCCCTGAAGACCATACCCTGCGGTCAAAGAAGCTTAAAGGCACAAATTATGGGGATTTATTTTTTATTTGCACTTTTCTTCCAACCCCATCTCCTTTCAGAAGTTTGTTGTTGTTTTTTTTTAATGAGAAGAGTAATAAGAAACATATGGAGAGAACTGAAAACTTATTTCCTTAAAGTATTGTATTGCATTGAATCCTATTCTCAACTATGTTTTCCCTTCAGTACTATGGATGTGTTTTCCAGTGTTCAATTCACATCAAGGATAGGTATTCATTGACAGAAAAGGTAATATGAAATGCACCAAAGCACACCAAAGAATTGCCCCAAATGCAGTTGATAGAAATCTCATAAGGGAGGGTACAGAAGACAAATGAGACGCATTTGCCTGTTTCCCTGACGTTTACACAGCTGACTACAGCAAGGTGAAGCAGGAAGAAGGCCATCGAGCAGGAAGCTCTTTAAATAGCTTTCCACAGGCACTGGTGGATTCAAGAGGATAACTGGGACGTGACCACTGTTAAGGGAAGTGGGCTGGGAATCTCGATGAGTCCTGATGGCTCCAAGTGTTTCTGCATTAGACAAGTCCACTGCAGCAAAAGCCTCCTCTTGTTTCAAGGTCGATGTGTATGAGCATTTCTTTCTCCTGGCTTGAAATCCACAGCACCTAGCACACTGATTTGAACAAACCAACTACAGGAAGAAATTTGTGAGGCAATGGGGAAATGTAAATATCTTAGTTGTATTACCATTATTATTACTATTATTGCAGCTATGTTAAAAATAAAGTGATACATATTGAATTTGGTGCATCAAATGATGTGAGATTTCACTTTAAAGTCATCTGGTGCAGTTGGGGAGATGGTTAAGACTGGCTGATAGGCACATGGGGTACACGTATTTGTTATTCTTTCTATTTTAGCATATGTTTCAATTTTACATAATAAGTTTTTTAAAAGAGCACCTAGTAATCAAGGAGGAAGAATAAAAGCAGCTCTCTCTAGGGCCTCTCTGAGAGGGCTACTTTATCCCTTCTCGGCTTACCGTTGCCCAAGACAGCACAAGCCATTCAACCTGAGCACTGGAAAGAAAGGGGACATCCAACCTGTTTTTCTTTAAGACTACAGTCTTGGTCTCCATCTCTGTCTGCCTCTAGAGAGAGACTCAGCTTTTGATCACCTCCAAGAAACAACATCCTTTAGAATATTGGAACTGACAAGAGACAGCCTACAAAATCCTATGTGGTTTACATGAGAAGTCTGAAGGCACCGCTGTGTTCCGGATCTGGGGATTAACAGTGCATGAGGAAGCACACAGTCTTGGTGAGGATTTAATTTAGCTCATATATGAAGGGAAGCCTTCTGAGACAAACAGGCAGCAATTCCATGGGTGAGCAGAGAAGTGAGATTATAAAACAGAGGGCAATTTGCCATTTCTAAATTACTCTCAAAAACTGGATGCCTTAAAATCATCTATAGTAGTATATCCTAGAATTCCAATTCTAGGAATGTATTTTAACAAAATAATTGGGCAAGTACACAAAGAGGTACATATCTTTGTTTAAAATAGAAAAAAAAAAAAACAAAAAAACCCAAATGTCTATCAGTAGAAAATTGATTAGACACATAATGAAATTATAATCAACTTTAAAAATGCTGATGTCCAAAGTATACCATTAAGTAAAACAGTGGGTTTTTAAACAGATTTTATAAAATCACCTCTTTGTTTTACAATAAAATGTGTTGTAAGAATAGAAAAGAGCTGGAATATATGATAAAATGTTAACAGTAGTGTTTTCTGGCTAGTAAAATTAAAACTGCTTTTTACTTTCTTTGTGATGTTTGCATCGTCTAAATTTTCTTCATTGAGCATATAATATACTGGAACACCTCCCACCCCAAAAAAGCTATTTCTTTTAAGATAATAATAACAAAACCATAAAGATGTATAAAGCAGGAAAGACAAGTTGCCAGAGTTGGACTGAGGTCAAAGTGACAATCCAAACAAATAACCCCACAGTTTGCCTGTCAAGGAGGGTCAATGCCCTTTCGTTTCTTTCAAAAGACCACTCTGTTCCAGTCACTGTTCCAGGCCTTGGAGATGGAAATGAATGGGACACAAGTTCCTGCCCTCAAGGAGCTTTCAGCGTAATTGGAGGAAAGGACAGATTTACCCAAATAAACGAACTATACTACTGGAGGAATATACAATGGATGCTCAGGGCGAGGGGGAAAGAGGGGCTGGTCAGGAAAAGGGTCAAAGGAGGCTCTGTGGGAGAAGATTCTCAAGGCCAGTGGGTGCTTGCCATGCAGGTGAGCTTTGAAGAGGGTCAACCCAGGCATGTGCATCGGTGTCAGCAGCTGGAGGGAGGTGGGCGGGCAGTGCACAGCCTAAACCTTTGGGTAACAGAATCACAGATGAAACATGGGGTGAGGGAGTGAGGTTAGGGAGTAGGCAGGCCCAGGGTATAGAGAGCCTCTCAAATACCCCACTGAAGCATCCAGGTTCCACCCTAAGGGCACTGGGGAACCTCTGAAGGCTCTGAGCCTTGCCAGGATTAGTCAGTCTGACAACAGTGCAGAGAAACACCACTAGTGGGCCTTATAATAGTGGACATTTTCTGAATGCCTGCTATGGACTTGCCACTGTGCTTAGCATGCCACACGCATTAGAGTCTGAACATCTTACCACCCCCACCACCACCCTGACAGTGGAGAGTGTTGTTATTTCTGTTTCACAGGTGAGGAAACTGAAACTTAGTGTGGTTTGGCAATTTGCCCAAGTTCACACAACTACAAAGAGGCAGAGCTGGGAGTTCATCCTGGGTTGTCTGACTCAAGCTCGGGTTTGGTGCTGGGAGAAACTATGATGAATCGACAATTGTTTTCTCCCAAATTCTCTGCAATATTTACAAATAACCGTAAACTCAACAACTCAATTCCTACTAAAAGGAACTTGATGTGTGGCAAATGGGTAAAGGGGAGAGCTTCCTCAGCCACAAAAATAGAACTTTATTAAAAAAAAAAAACCTAGGAGAAATAAGGTGAAATTGGATCTGTCAAGGGGCTACTTTTTTTTTTAACTCAAAGAACCATTAGGGAGTAGGTAATTTTGTTTTTGCTTTTTTAATAAGTGGACACAGGTGAGAAGCCAGAGGCAGGGACTACAGGGAAACCAAAGGTGGGGAGAAGAGCTCATTAAATAGGGAAGCTGGGCCAGAGAGGCAAGGCGGAGGCAGAGGGAGTCTCCAGTGACACCCAAGTGATTTACAGAAATGCAGCAACTGGCATTTATGCAGACTTGATTCCAAGCAAAGGACAGGGAAAAAAAAAAAAAACCCTCAGTCAAGATACATTTACTAAGCAACTAAACAACTACAGTGAAGGAGAGAGATACTTTTCAGAAAAAGAAGAAAAAAGCTCCTGCCCCCAAGAAGCTTACAATTTACATGGAGAGATGGAGACACACACGCACACACACACACACACACACACCCCCACACAATCTAGTATTAATACATGATCACTGTAGATAAAAGTAACAGCTAATATAGTCTATAACTATATGGAACGTGAGCTCTGCCTTCCAGGATGATTAGGAATGCCACAAATAAGATGAAAACAGTGGCCATTTCAAACAGAAGAGAGTGAACAAATGCCTAAGAAATGGGAATGTAGGAAGGGTTTTCAGGGATAGCCAGAATAAAGCAGTAATGTTGGGGGGCAAAGCTAATTCTGAAAATGGAGAAAATTATCAGGGGAATAGGAAACATGGAAGATAATTAGCACTTAACTGAGCATTTTCTCTGTGCCAGACACTGTCTCACCATTTCATTTCATTTCATCCTAATGACCTTGCGGGATAAGTAATTATTATCCCCACTTTAAATATGAGAAAACTGAGGCCCAGGAAAGCAAGCCAAGCAACTTGAAAAAAGCGCCACAGCTAGCTAGTGCACCTGCACTCAGTTCTGTCTCATTCTTCCTGCTGTTTCTACCTACCCCGTTCCTCTCCCCAGTACTGTGTGCTCACTGTGAATAGTGAGTGGCCTCCGGTGACAGGTTCAGATTGCAGCTACTACACTGTGTTCATTCAGTCCAGGATTTCAGAGGGTACCCTTAGGAAACCACCAATCCATTTCAGGAGATATAAACATCCCTGAACTTAGGGCAAAGAGGAATAAAAGACTGGTATATCTCAACACTACTATTTAAAACTTTGGTTTAAAATGTTGTTGCTTTTAGGTGAGAATGCGAAATGGTACAACCACTTTGGAAAACATTTTGGCAGTTTCTCATAAACATATAGTTACCATAAGACCCAGCAAGTCCACTCCTGGGTATTTACCCAAGAGAAATAAAAATTTATACTAAAAAAAAATCTATATGCAAAGGCTTATAGCAGCTTTACTTTCAATTACCCCAAACGGGAAACCCAAATATCCTTCAACAGGTGAATGGATAAGTAAACTGTGGAACTACTAAGCAAAAAAGGGTGAACTAAAAATACACACAACATAAACAGATCTCAAAAAATTATTAAGTGAAGGAACCCAGACTCAAACAGATATTTAATATATGACTTCATTTTATGACAATCTGGAAAAGGCAAAATTATAGAGAAGAAGAATAGCTAAGTAGTTGCCAGGGAGACATGAAAGCTTTTTTATTTAAGTGGTGAAACTGTTTTGTAGCTTGATTATGGTGGTGTGTGTGACAGGCAGAATGATGGCCCCAAAAGATGTCCACACCCTAATTCCTGCAATCTGTGAATATGTTAACGTTACATGGTAAATGGGACTTTGCACATGGAATTTCAGATGGAATTAAGGTTGCTAATCAGTTGACCTTAAAGTAGGGAGAGTATCTCAGATTAGGTTGAAGGGAGCTCAGTGTAATCATACAGGCCCTCAAAAGTAGGAGCAGAAGAGTCAGTGAGAGTGACATGCCATGGAAGAAGAGGCAGGAGAGGTTCAAAGCATGAGAGGGCCTCTACCTACTGCTGCCGGTCTGAGGATGGAGGAAGGGGGCCAAGTGGCTAGGACCCAAGAGTGGCATCTAGAAGATGAGAACAGTCCTGGGCTGACAGTCAGCAAGGAAATGGGAACCTCAGTCCTACAACCACAAGAAAGTGAATTCTGCCACCAACTTGAATGAGCAGAGAAAGGGATTCTCCCCTAGGTCCTCTAGAAAAGAACACAGCCCAGCCCTACCAACACCTTGATTTTGGCCCTAGGAGACTCTAATTTGAGAAATCACACCTACTGGATGTCTGACCTATGAAAATGTGAGATACTCAACTGGTGTTGCCTCAAGCATCGTAAGTTTGTGGTAATTTGTTACAGCAGCAATACAAAACTAATTAATACAGGACAGTTACAAAACTCTATGTATTTGTCAAAACCATAGAACTATACACCAAAAAAGTGGTATTACTGTATGTAAATTTAAAAAGAAAAAAATTTTTAATGTTATTACTTTAAAAGATCATTACTGTGGACAGTAAGAAAGATGTAGACATATCTCTTCACTTCTTTAGACCTTAAACTCCAAAATGATAACTCAGACTTAGATTTGGCCTGTGTCCAGGCCCCTCCCTTCCCTGTCCATCCTCTGCCAAGAACTAATCTAAGCTTCAGAAGACTGAGGCCACTGTCCACACCACCAACCAGCTCAGGGCTTGTGGCTGATATTTCGCTTTGGCTCTCAAACAGGTCGGAACTTACACCACCTCAGGAGGAAGCTTCTGTCTTTAACAAGACTTGCTTTCTCAGGACTTCAAACAAGAGAAAAACCCAGTAAGAGGAAAGTGAAGTGTGAAAGTCCACTTCAGAGAATTTTACTGGGAACTCGCCAAGTCAGAGAGCTTCCATCAGCACAGTTGCTTCAAAACCAATAGCCCAAAGTAATGGATAATTCAGCAGGGTTTTCAGCAGCTAATGGAGGAGTACTCTTAAGAAATGCCATAAATCCAATATTTTTCTCTGAAGAATTAATGTGTTTTGGAAGGGAGCTTTTTTTTTCTTTCTTTTTGAGACAGAGTCTCATTCTTTTGCCCAGGCTAGAGTGAGTGCCGTGGCGTCAGCCTAGCTCACAGCAACCTCAAACTCCTGGGCTCAAGCGATCCTCCTGCCTCAGCCTCCCAAGTAGCTGGGACTACAGGCATGCGCCACGATGCCTGGCTAATTTTTTCTATGTATTTTTAGTTGTCCGATTAATTTCTTTCTACTTTTAGTAGAGACGGGGTCTCGCTCTTGCTCAGGCTGGTTTCGAACTCCTGAGCTCAAACAATCCGCCCGCCTCGGCCTCCCAGAGAGCTAGGATTACAGGCGTGAGCCACCGTGCCCGGCCAGATTTTTACTAATCACTAGCCCGCCTCCACCCTCCACTTCTAACTCACCATCAGTGTCATTAACTCTCCTAATTTTTGACAAAGCTGAATGCAGTTCTTCCCCAATTTTCTTATAGCATGTTAAATATGATATATGCTATCTTACCAGGTCTGCTCAGAAAAATGGCATTTGTCTTTAAAATTGTTTTTTAACTACTCCTCACAGCCTACAGCCAATCAAAAATCTATAAGATAACTATACCAATGTAAAGATATCCGGAATCAACAAAAAGATCAATAAATATTTATTAAGTGCCTTCTATGGACAAGGCACTGGGAAGTACAAAGGAGCAAAATATGAATGGTCCTTGTCTCTACACATGGCTTACCATGTCATTAGAAATATGACCAAAACTAATAACAATTTAAGGCCAAAAGAATCATGAGATCATATACAACATAGATACTATAGAAGTTCAAAGTGGGGAAAGATTGTGGCTGGTGGGGTCAGGGAAAGAGAGTTTCATGTAAGAGCTGAAAACATGCAAGAATGATGGAGAAGATTCTTTCAAGACAGGATCGTTTCTTAAAAGAGAAATCTAGAAACTCTACCTGCAAAATCTCTCTCTTGGCATACTTCTCCATAAGAATTGAATAGAACTTTAAAGAAAAAAGGTGATCTCTGTTCCAAAAACACAAAAAATTTCTGGGATTCTGAATTTGGACTAATAACTAACTCCATCACAATTCATTATTTACTTGTCTCTGCTGGGAGTGAAGGTGACTTACATTTCCGGATAGTCTGGGCTTCTTTGGTCATCCCCATTATGTGTCCCTGGAAGCAAGGAGTATTGTGCCCACCTGAGACAGTTTCCATCTGCAACTGAGCCAGGTGGGCTGGTTCCAATGGAATTGACTTGGGGCCATTCTACCCAGTGTATGTACCATGATATAGGCTGCCAGAATGGTCATCTCCTTTAGCACCACATTATTAATGGACATGGTCTTAGCATATCCCAGCCCAACTCCCAACATCTGGCAGTCTTTAGCATCTGGCAGTCTTCTGTACACACCCTCACCAAAAGATGAGTAAAAGAATGTTCATGTCAATACTACCCATATTAGCCACAAACTAGAAACTATCCAAATATCTATCAACAGTCAGTGGAAAAACAAACTGGGGTATATTTCTGTCAAGGAAACTACAGGACAATGAGGATGAATTTGACAAGCATAATGTTGATTGCAAGAAACCACACACAAAAGAGAATATACTGTATAGTTTTATGTATATGAAATTAAGGAAAAAAATAAGTAAAACTAATCTATGGCATCAGAAGTCAGAAGTCAGATGTTACCCTGTGGTAGGGGGAGTCAGGGACTAGAAGGACTTCTGAGGTCCTGAAATGTTTGTTTTTTAGTCTTTGAGGTAGTTACAAGGAGCATTTACTTGGTAAAAAGTCATCAAGCCATACACTTGTGATAACACTCTTCTATACGAATGCTTTATTTCAATAAAAAGTTTACCTTAATAGAAAAAATGAAAATTCTCTGTTGCATTAAAGGATTATAGTAGGATGAGCAAAAATCATTTTACAGTTGAAGAGCAATGTGTACATTAACAAGCATAATTTTTATTTAAATGTCTTATTTTACATGGTGACTTGGTTTTAATGTATTTAGTCAATAATATATGTATATTTAGATGGGGAATATATATTTATGTCCTAATATTAAAGAAAAATAACCGTAAAATTAAGTATCTCTGCTTTGCATATAGATCAAAGAAGATGATTTATGACTGCACTTCATTGTTCCTGGTAGAGGAGGAAGAGGAGGATAAGGAGGAGGGAAGAACACGAGAAGGAGGAAGAGGGAGGAGAAGAAGAATTTTTTCAGGCTCTTCAAAATCCCTGGGAAAAAAATAGGGTAACCAGAACATGTTCCAGTACTGCACAATTTATCTGTTTAAAAATTGTTACAAGCCAAGGGGCAGGGACTAGATGTCCCCAGTAACTCCCACCCTATCTACACCACAACCTAGTTCAGAATATAGACCAGGCTGTAGGCAGATCCAGGCTGAGAGCTGTAACCCAAACAAGCCACTATCTGCCCATGGATATGTCACTTAACCCATGTCTGCCGTTAACTGTAGAATTTCCTTCCTCATCAATAATTGTAGCACACATCTTCTCTGCCAGTTAACGTCAAGCAGAGAGAAACCCCTCCTTCCTGCCCTCACAGGTCAGCTCTCACAATGACCATCCATCCACATAGTATTTGAAGGTCAAGGTTTCCTTTGACTGTGAAAATGGGGAGGGAAGAAGGGGTCGTCAAGAGGAGCTGCCTTCTTAAGCCAGGTATAGGTTGAAGCCCCAGGCCAGAGCCTGCCTCTGTTCCCCAGCCCGGAAAGTGCCCGCCTAACGGTACAGCTAGCACCTGCTGGTCCCCCCAGGGGCCCTTCGCAGGGACTGCTGCATACAACCTTGGCAAAGACGCTGGGGATCGCCTGGGCCGGGAAACGTCGGCTTCTGGAACTAGAGAAAGGCCAGGCGGACAAGGCAATACCCGCGGTAAATTGTCACCTGTCAATCACTTGACCTAAATACACCAGCCACTGGGGGGATGGGGGAGAGGGTTGGTCGGAGCATGCTCAGTGATCGGGATGACATCACTTAATCAATGCTGGGGACGGGAAAGCTGCATCAGCAGCCTCGAGTGGGCTGCCAGGAACGTGTCAGCGGGGACCGGGAGGCTCCCATTAACTCGGCCGCTCCCCACGCGGCTCGCATACAAAGGGGGCACCGTCAGCCACGCACGCCAGGAACAGCGGGCGGGGAAGCGGGGGCAGGGCTGGCTTATTTCATTTGACATATTCCTTTAAGAACTAAAAACTATTGATATTCCCTCCCCCCAAGAGCGGCCCGGGCTGCAGAGAGGGAACTAAGTCTGGGGAGGGGGTGGGAAAGAAAAGGTGGGGGGGCACTAGCCACACAAAGTAACTTCTGCTCTTGGCGGAGGGGCTATTTGGCTGCGCTCTGGACCCCTCGTTCCACAGATGTGGACACAAGCTCTTCTCCACCCAGCGCCAAGCATATCAACGGGTCTGCAGACACGGGGTGGGGGAGGGTGTCATGGGGGGATCAAATTCGGGTTCCACGTCCCGGGCAGCCAGGGGAGAGGAAGTAGGAGATGCGCCAGGCCTCCCGGAGACACCAAAGCCACCCGTGCTCCCCTCACCCTCCGCCGTCCGCACGCGGAGCAAGGTGAAACACCGCGGGGAGCCGCGTCTACACAGCCGCCGGAGCTCCGAGCCTAGGCTAGAATTTTTCCTGTACCTTTTTTTCTTCTTTTTTTACTAAGATCATAAGAAGAAGAGGCAAAATGTTCGGTAAATCGAAATGATGCCTGGAAGCTTTTGTGGGTTGCAGAGCTCATACTTTAAAGGGGTCCAGCACCCCAGCTTGAGGGTAACCCGAACACACTACTCACGCGGCGTGGCGAGTGTGGGGAACAATAGGCCCACCCGGGCCCCCACCCGCGAACAATGGCGGCGCCGAGCCCTTGCTCGCCCCCCACCCCCCACCCCCGCCACCCGGGCCCGCCCCGCTGCCCCCGGTCGCCCCTCCACCCGCCCAGAGGGAACTGTGGGGCGGTGGTGTGGGGTCTCTGGTCACGTCCACCCGGAGGGCAGCCCCGCGGGGATGTCCGAAGGGGCGGCCCGAACATCTCCACCGCGTCCAGGGCGTCGGGGCGCCGAGCTGCGGCGCGAAGCAGGAGGGGAGGCCAGATGACCCGGCCACTTACCCCGATCACCACGGTCTCATCGCCTTTAAATTTGGGGATGAATTTGTCCCCGCGGAGGATCTCCGCTTCGTTGAGGGGCCGGAACCGGCACATCACTTTGATGCTGCATTCAGCTGGATCCGCCATCTCGGCCGGCGGCTGGGTGGGGGCCGGGGCCGGGCACGCCGAGGGAGGAGGCCGCGAGCCGCACCGCCCACCGCTGGGCCGCCTCCTGCAGCCTTCGACGACGCTTCTCAGCAGGTCATCGCGAACTCAGCGGGCTGGGCAGCCCCGGCCGCTCCGACACCCGGGAGGTGGGCAGCCTATCGGCCTCCGGCCCCGCCGGCTGCGGACCTGCCTGCCCTGGCCCTGCCCAGCGCCCCCGGCCCACCTGCCCGCGGCTACGCGGCGGGCCGACGAGGCGATGCGCAGGGAGGGAGCCTAGCCCGGCTCAGACCTCCCGGGCTCCTGTGCACTCAGCCATCCTGCATCAGCACCAGCGCGCTCCGCGCCCGGGCCCGCCCCGCCGGCCCGCCCTCCCCTCGTCCCGCCCCGGGACGGTGACGTCACTGCGGAGATCCGCCCCACCCCCGCCTGGCTCTGAGTGCGGTGCACCCCGGGACTTGTAGTCGCTCCACCTGCCCGTGGAAGGACAAGAATGCTTCGTTTGGAGTTGGCTTTCGGGGACAACAGCAGTGCCCCGGGTGCGACCTCCAAGAGCCCGCAAGTCTGGTCTGGCCACTTAAGCCAAGAACAGGATGGAGGTCATACCCAATATTCCCGGTTAAAATCTCTGTAAGTAACCAGGTTTGTGTCACCTCCTTTCATCTTTTCCTGATCCCAAAGGAGAATCACTTGGGAAACCCACCTGCTAACAGTCTTTGGGTTTCATTCTTCAACTTCTACCGCTGGATAAGGATAGATGTTTGTTCAGAGTTTTGGTTTGATTGGCCGGAACTTAGGTTAGTGTCTACCCACGACCAATCAACCAGAGTCAGGAATCTCTTGGTGGGAAGCTTCCCAAATGAAGAGGGATGCTATTGCCAGAAGAAGCACATGGGTCTGAGCTGGCAGAACAATGGTGTCCACTCTACCTTTCCAGCACTATCTTTTCCTCCAAGTCTCAGCTCAACCCTCCTTCCTCAGGAAGACTTTTCTGACTCACTAAACACCTTCATAGGGTTGGTGGCCCTCCTTGGTGTTTCCCTAATCTCCCTTGTCTATCTCTGTCACTGTACTTAGGCAGTGGTATCTGCCTGACCTCTGTGTCTCCAGCACCTAGCACATAGTAGGCAGCACACTGAACAAGGAATCCACCCTCGGAGGAAGCTATACCTGAGTGTGAATCTCAGTTCCGCCACTTACTAGATGTATGGCCCATGACAGGTATTTAATTTCCTTAAGACTCAGTACCCCCATCTCTATCATTGGAATATTAATATCATGTCAAAGTTTTTGAAAGAATTAAAATATGTAATACTTTTAAAACACCTAGCATGGTGCCTGACATATATATTAATAGTATAAGCTCTTGAGAGTTAGATATTACTATTACTATTATTAGATGCTGAACAAAGGATAGTAAAATGAGTTATTTAGTTGATTTTAGGAACACATCTGTTACTTAAAGTCAGGTAGACCTGAGGATACAAGTTTTCCGCCTAGCTGAGAAGAAAGACCTACTAAAATCAATATTTATCAATCATTATAAGCAGTAGCAATTTGATTTCCTCTTCTCAGATACAGTGAAAGCAGGTTAAAGAAGGCCCAAGTGCCACTTTCTCATCTCTTTTCACATTAAGTTGTTCTCAGGCTCTGGCTCAGAAACCTGCCATCTTTAGTGATCAACTGCATAATATACTGGAGAGGACAGTCCAAGCCCCAGTTTCCCTAGACTCAGCAGAAAATGTCCAGAACCTTACAGACACGTTTGTATGAAGAGATCAGAACCATGGGTAACCTGCCTGTGTGTCACTGGGTTCACTCTTCATTCGTTCATCCGTTCATCTATCCATCTATCAACTATTAATTGAGCAAATGACATTTGCTGCCACTTTGTAAATCTAGATGTGTTCAGTGAACCCTTTTCAGGGAATGCCACAGGCCCTCTAATTTGAGAGGAGTTTGTGAAATAAGTCACTGCCTTTAGACAACTTAGAAACAAGTCAGAGTACAGAGGTTTAAGTGGTCCATGGTGTCTGAGGAGGCTTAACAGAAGAAATGGGCTAAGTGGGATTCAGCAAAAATTTAAAAGGGACACCAGAAAATAAACAACAGAAGAAAACACAGATAAATTTTTTTACATCAAAGGACACAGAGTGATAAGGCAACCCACGGAATGGGAGAAAATTTTTTCAAATCATATATCAGATAAGGAGTTAATATATAGAATATATAAAGAATTCCTGTAGCTCACAACAAAAAGGCACCTTCATTAAAAAAAATGGGCAAAGGACTTGAACAGGTATTTCTCCAAAGAAAGTATACAAATATCCAGTAAGCACATGAAAAGATGCTCAATATCTCTAATCATTATGGAAATGCAAATCAAAACCACAATGATATACCACTTCACACACATTAGGATGACTACTATAAAAACAATAGAAAATAACAAGTGTTGGCAAGGATGTGGAGAAACTGGAACCCTTGTACACTGTTAGTGGGAATGTAAAATGGTGCAGCTGCTATAGAAAACAGTATTATAGTTCCCCAAAATATTGAAAATAGAATTATTGTATGATCCAGCAGTTCTACTTCTGGGTATATACCCCCGAAAGAATTGAAATCAGGTATTCAAACAGATATTTATACATCCAAATTCATAGCAGGCAGCATTATTCACAATAGCCAAAAGATGGAAGCAACCCAAATATCCATCAACTGATGAATAGATAAACAAAATGTAGTATATACATATTAGGTTGGTGCAAAAGTAATTGTGGTTTTAGCATTGTTGAAATTTGCTATTTGATATTGGAATACATTCTTAAATAAATGTGGTTATGTTATACATCATTTTAATGCACATTTTTTGCTTTATGTTTTTTTGCTAATGACTTATTACTTGCTATTTATTTTGTATTTATTTTAGACCATAGAAATGATGTTAGACAAAAAGCAAATTCAAGGGATTTTCTTAGTAGAGTTCAAAATGGGTCGTAAAGCAGCAGAGACAACTTGCAACATCAACAATGGATTTGGTCCAAGAACTGCTAACGAATGTACACAGAAATGGTGGTTCAAGAAGTTTTGCGGCCGGGCGCGGTGGCTCACACCTGTAATCCTAGCACTCTGAGAGGCCAAGGCGGGCGCATTGTTTGAGCTCAGGAGTTTGAGACCAGCCTGAGCAAGGGCAAGACCCTGTCTCTACCAAAAATAGAAAGAAATTAATTGGACAGTTAAAAATATATAGAAAAAATTAGCCGGACATGGTGGCGCATGCCTGTAGTCCCAGCTACTTGGGCGGCTGAGGCAGTAGGATCGCTTGAGCCCAGGAGTTTGAGGTTGCTGTGAGCTAGGCTGATACCACGACATTCACTCTAGCCAGGGCATCAAAGTGAGACTCTGTCTCAAAAAAAACAAAAGTTTTGCAAAGGAGATGAGAGCCTTGAACATGAAGAATGCAGTGGCTGGCCATCAGAAGTTAACAATGAACAATTAAGAGCAATCATCAAAGCTGATCCTCTTACAACTATACAAGAAGTTGCCGAAGAACTCAATGTCAACCATTCTACGTGTCATTCAGCATTTGCAGCAAATTGGAAAGGTGAAAAAGCTCAATAAGTGGGTGCCTCAAGAGCTGACTGAAAAATCAAAAAAATCATTGTTTTCAAGTGTCATCTTCTCTTATTGTACACAACAACAAACCATTTCTCAATCAGATTGTGACATATGAGGAAAAGTGGATTTTATATGACAACCTGCGATGACCACTCAGCGGCTGGACCAAGAAGAAACTCCAAAGCACTTCCCAAAGCCAAGCTTGCACCAAAAAAAGGTCATGGTCACTGTTTGCTGGTCTGCTGCCAGTCTGATCCACTACAGCTTTCTGAATCCCAGCGAAACCATTACATCTGAGAAATATTCTCAGCAAATCGAAGAGAGGCACCAAAAACTGCAATGCCTGCAACTAGCACTGGTTGACAGAAAGGGCCCAATTCTTATCCATGACAATGCCTGACCACACATCGAAAAAGTTGAAGGAATTGGGCTACAAATTTTGCCTCATCTGCCATATTCACCTGACCCCTTGCCAACCAACTACCACTTATTCTAGCATCTCGACAACTTCTTGCAGGGCAAACATTTCCACAACCAGCAGGATGCAGAAAATGCTTTCCAAGGGTCCGCTGAATCCCGAAGTGTGGATTTTTACATTACAGGAATAACCAAACTTACTTCTCATTGGCAAAAATGTGCTGATTGTAATGGTTCGTACTTTGATTAATAAAGATGTGTTTGAGCCTAGTTATAACGATTTAAAATTCACTGTCTGAGACCGCAAGTACTTTTGCACCAACCTAATACAATGGAATATTATCTAGCCTTTTAAAAAAAGGAAATTCTGCCACATGCTACAACATGGATGAACCTCGAAGATAGTATACTAAGTGAAATAAGCCAGTCACAAAAGAACAAATACTGTAAGATTCCACTTATATAAGACACTTAGAGAAATCAAGTTCATACAAACAGGAAGCAGATTGGTGGTTGCCGGGGGTGCGGAAGGGGACATGGGGAGTTATTATTTAATGGGTATGGAATTTCAGTTCAGGAAGATAAAAAAGTGTTTTGAGGATGGGTGATGGTAATGATTGCATAACAATGTGAGTATACTTAATGCCACTAAATTGTACACTTAAAATAGTACATTTTATGTTATGTCTATTTTTACCACAATAAAAAAAAGATAAAGAAAAAATCAGAAAAGAGACATTTTAGTCATTGGGTGACACCCATTGCTCCCCTCTCTTATTGTGCAGGAAGAACATGGTCTGAAGAATTGTGCCTGGATCCAGGAATGGGCCTTGATTAACCTCAGGAAGACATGACCATTCCATCCTCTTTGCCAGTGATTGGTTCAGGGATGAGCAGGATGAATTTAAAGAGACAAAAGGAAAAGTTTGCCAAATTTATGGAAAGAAATTCTATTACTCAACCTTTCACTCCCTGGCTAGAGGATGGCACTCAACACACCAATTGCTACTCTGGAAACATTCTCTGACTTCATGGAGCACTAGACTTGAGATGAAACCAAAGCTGTGGACAACAAAGCCAAGAGACCAAAATACCTGGGTCCTTGATTACATGATCAAGCCACTGGGATCCACCAAACCCAAAGCCCACCTAGCTCATCTTATCCTAGACTTCTTGTTTGTCAGAATAAACTGTGAGCAGCTGAAAGGGTCCTAATTGATACAAGAGGTTATTTAGGGAGGAGCCCAGCAAGAGTCACAGCATGGAGGTGAGATATTAAGCTTACGTGCCCAGGGACAGTGAGGAAACCTAAGTGACCAAAGTGGAATTAATGAGAGATTA